>BEXV01000485.1:199317-218432 GCA_003118195.1 Hemicentrotus pulcherrimus | reverse complement strand
GACCTCCCAAGAAAAGCCTGGGTCAACCTTAACCGCATCAGAACTGGAGTTGGCCGTACACAATATTTCCTACATAAAATTGGAGCTGAATCATCACCAAACTGCGCCTGTGGAGAGATCCAAACTATGGATCATGTCATTGATGTCTGTCCGATCTACAAAGCCCCCCACGGCGCATCCGGACTTCGCGAGCTCGATGATGAGACAATCTGCTGGCTTAATAAGGATCTTCCTATCTAAATGATGTACTCCCTGATATTCTTTGCACGAATGAACGAGAGGCGAGAAACATATTACAAAGGAAAAAAAGAGAAACCTCGGTATTTGTCATGGACTGTTATTTTATGAATCTCACAAATCGAGTTCAATAATTCAATCATTTTACAGCATAAACTCTTGTCAGAATCTGGACCCCTAAGGAAAAAAATTCACCCACGCAAATGTTTCTCTTCCTTGAGAGTTTCATGTTTATAATTGCAAACTGTTTATGGATAAATATCACAAATATTTGAAAGTCATACTTCCTTCTTCAGGTGACGAAGAGACCATAATATATTCCTCATTTCGTTTGATGGAATACAAGTACCAGTACATATTTGAGAAATGAGAGTATAGTTTGTAAAAAACTTAAAAACAAAGACAGATATGAAGTCCTTTGGATATATATACACAAAATATCATTCTGGTACTTCTAAAAGATGTCCATTGGGAAACATAAAAGATATATTTCAAAATAGGATATTCAAATAACGTCACAGCTGCACATTTACCGTTGTATCGGCACCTAGTTTGACTTTATAATTGGTTGCAAAATTCTTTAGCTGTTCTTGGAATAGTGTGATATTTTCCCAATTTTCTTTCTTGGTCAAATTCTCCCCTCCAATCCGGGCGTACAGTTCTGCCGGACGCTTATTCCAAGACAGAACAATCCAGTTCATGCGAGTACATCCTCTCTGTTCAAACGCACACTGAGTGAGAGGAATAGAGAAAAGAGATTGGGGAAATTATTTCAGAAATTATTGAAGTTTCTAAAGGCCAGGTTATTAAACCCATGAAATGTCTTGGACATACCATAGAATGTGTGTTATAAGAATAAACACACAAAAACTTGAGGATTAAATAAGGGTTTCAACTTTCAAGAACCTGGTCCGGCCTATATCCCTTACAAAAAAAGTACCATGGCAGCCATGTTTTTGTTGTTGTCCAAATGGCCATCCACCATGGTAACCATAGTTATCATAGTACCAAAACAATGAAATACATTGTTTACTGACCCAATGTATTTCATTGTTTTGGTATCATGATAACCATGGTTTCCAAGGTGGATGGTAATTTGGAAGAAAAAAAATCATGGTTACCATGGTACTTTTTTTGTAAGATATTGACTGCATCCCATTGGGGTAGGATTTTCACGCTTGCATTACTTTAGAAATTCCTTGAATTTTACATGCCGACAAAATTTAAACATTTACTTCAAATATAAAATCATGACTTACACTTAAACCACAAAAATACCTTTCTAATAAGACTTCCAACAGACTTTTTATAAGAAGTGTACTACTGATAAGTGTTCTGAATAACCAGAATTCAAAAGCTGAAACAAATTTCTAATTCAAGTTAATGCTGTACAGGCTCACCTTTGCAACCGACTGCATTAATGATGTTCCAAGCCCACTGCCTATTGATTAAAGGGGGGGAAAAGAGTATTTCAAAGAAAACTATTTGATGATAAAAATAGTTACATTTATACTGGGTACATATCTATCCCGGTGGATATAATCAAGGCACCTATGAGTATGATGTAATGCCCTAGCTAACCCTGGCTTTAGCCCTGATTCTCTGAGGCACTCAAAGCACTTGATGAATAATATCCTATCAGGCACCAGTTTACTACACCTGGGTGGAGAGTGACAAATATAGATTTAATGTCTTGCCACAGAATATTAGATATTACAATGCACTTGAAAAGAACAGTTTTCATCAAGTTTATGACATCAATCCTTTGCAAGCCTTAGATGAAAATTCCCGCCCTTTATAGAGTTTGAATGTTGAACAATTTGTTTGGACAAAGACCGTCTACATATTTCCCAGATACAGATACCTCTTTCATAAATGTTAACATCTGTGAAACATATTCCATGCCCAATTTATCGAAGACAGTTAATCTTGAAAAAAACTTCACTTTTAAATTTATATGACAACTATCCAAAATCCAAAGATATTTGTTACCTACAAGAGGTTAACCAACCAACGTTGTGCTATTTATCAAAATAAACGGACTGTGCAATAGTTGTCTATACCTCTATGGGCTGGTGTGACGTATACATCATCCAAGTAGGCAGTACGGCCCTTCCATGAGCTATACATGTAGGAGAAAGAGCTATAAGCGACGGTCGCGTTGGATTTGGTGCACACCGCAACTAACAGGTTTACATAGGGTTGGTCACAGAATGCATCAGCTCTTAGTTCTAAATGCAAATCGAGAAACAGTAACAACTAATTATCATGTTGATATTAAATTGATATAACGAGGCGCGATGGCTCAGTGGCAGAGCAGTAGTCTCGTAACCGGTAGGTCCCGGGTTAAAAAACCAAGACGATTAGCTCATGCCCTTTGGTAAGGCATTAATCCTCATTACCAAGTCCCTTTGGAGAGGACTTAAAGCCATCAGTCCCCTGGTTGCTTACTTACAAGCATATAGGCCTATACTTGCTTTCTTAACAGTTAGGTAAAACAAACAAACAAGTAGGCAAATGCAAGACCAGGATATTTGTTCAATATGTTTTTATTTGATTATTAAGTCAAGTCTATGCTAGATGGGTTTTCAATTAGTATTGATAAAAAAGGTTTAGTTGTTAACTTGCACTTGCTAATTAATTTCACTTCCTAAAATGATCAAAACTCCTTTACCAACTACAGATTCAAGCTGCAGTCATATAGGTTTCATGAGTCATCATGGTTTGATTGATGGAGTTTTGCTACTACAAATTAATTATGTACACATAGACTGCATCTAGAAGAGATGTTTATAAATTTGTCATTTGTACATATTTCTTGTTATCCACATATAATTTTTATATATTTTTAAAAAGAGAGAGAGAAAGAAATTGATATTAAAAAGAAAGGAGTTGGTGATTATAGTCAGTTCTTGACTGATTGCCATTACAACAACAAAAAACAACAACCTTATTTTTTTTCTTCAAAATGACTTAAGTTATGATTTATATCATGCAGACCCCTGACCCCACTCCCCAACTACATTCTTCCAAAGTCATCAATATACAAAGTTTGGCCAACCCAGTTCTAGTTGTTAACATTATGATGAATACTCTTTTGGGGCAACAAAAAAACCTTATGCTATAACCAACTGACACGTACCAAGTTGGCCAAACTCTGTTAAAGACGGCTCTATATTCTCTCTCTTCTTAATTAATCAAAATGGCGATTGTCTTACTCTCTGGTGTCATTTCCACTTGGTCTGGCATACTCTCATACTCAGCAAGTTCCTTGATGAGTCTTACAATCTCCTCACAGTCATCTGGTCCAGCCTTTCTGATCAAGTATGTTGCCATGGTTACCTGTGAATGTAAAACAAGAGACAGGCTAGTCGAGTCAGTGGTATCGATTTGTTCAAATTCGTACCCAATCAATTTAAAATCAGACTTTAAAGCTGGTCTAGCTTTAATACATGAATACCTGAAAATGTGGACTGCTGTAATTACACGTACAATTACAGTTCCCCACTCGGCACGCTAGATATTGTGAGTGAATTTTTATTCCCACATTCCATGCATTAACACATCTCAAGATCTATAAGGCCTATAAAAAAAAGATGTTGTATTGCCCTTTGCGACCGACCCAAGCTTTTTGAAAAAGGTTGGGGTTTTTTTAACCGTTTTCCAGAAGAAAAAAAATTAACATTCAAAACTGACCACAAAAAAAATTGCCCAAAGAGGGAGTTAAAAAAAAAAAAAAGATTTCTGACTGACCGACCGATGTTTTGACACCTATAAAGGGCAATACAACATTTTTTTTAAGGCCTAAATGTAGCAAAAAATAACTGATATGATCAATGGCAATGCCAATTATGAATGGCCGGAATGGCCGAATGGATCAATTTCACTATTCCATTGACTGAGATATTGGTTTCAATATACCATAGTCATTTCATCATGAGATGACGGAAACAACAATCAAGGGCATCTAAACTGACACTCACATAACCTCCCAATTTCATGACATCTTTCTTGTCTCATCATAATCCCAGTCACATCTCTTTCACTCTGGCCTACAGTACAGGCTAATGGGACCCCGTCATTTCGCCCGGCGCAGCCCGCTAGAATAACGCCGGGATGGACTACCTTAACTTCCGAAGGCTAAACTGATGAGACTGAGTCTGAGAGAGTGATGAATGCAAATTATGACTAGATCTAGGTCTAAGAACATTTCCTTAAATCCTTTGGATACTTCCTATTTACAACGTTACATTATCAAAATCATAGTCTAAAATCTACCTTCAAAGGTTGTCTACCAAAAACATGTGTGCCGTGACGCTGCAAGCTCTTGCACAAGAAAGAAGTGTTTCTGTACGTATACGCACCTAGTACCCTATAGTACTCTATAGATATGGGATCGTCCGGAACTCTGGCAGAGAAAACGACGGGATCGGGATGTCCGCTGTAGCCGTAATCATGCATGTAAATATGGCAACGCATGGAAACACCACACGGCTTTCATGCCCCGCCCCCTTTTTGCCTTTTGCCCTCTCGTATTTTACTTTCTCATTTTTCTTATGACCTAGTATATATATCCGTCATGCCTAATTCGGCCCAAGTCCTTTGTGTTTAGATTTTGTTTTAAATGATGAAATTCAATTTAGATCACAATGACTGTCTTTAGAACATGATAGTCTCAATTATAATTCTTCAAGAAATGTCAAAAAATCATCTCTTAATTTTTATGTGCACGAATACAAAGTCCTAGATCTATATACCCCAAACATCCAATTTGTAGCTCAAATATAAAGTATAGTTGTAAAGTCAACAAATCATTTGATTCATATTGGAGTAATTAATATCAGCATGATTTCTATATGGTAATTGTATAGAAATTCATCTTTCAAAATTAATGCCTACCACTATCAACACTCAACCACTCTTCTTGTTCTTCTATACATAATTGCATAACCATTAATTGTATTTTATATCCTACTTCTTTCCCTGCAAGTCCCTCGATCTTTCTCCTTCTTGTTCTCTGTAGCTTCCTCAATACCCCCTGTCCCTCTCTCGATCTCGCTCTAGTCCTTAATTCATGTCTATCACTCATCTCTTGAATTTCATTTTTATATATACATGTACTATGTATCCATCTCAATTCTCCTTGCCGCTCTCTCTCTCTCTCTCCCTCTTTTTCTCTAACCATCACTCCCGTTATCTCTGAGTCCAATTCATTTGTTCTCTTTCTCTACTTCAAACTCTCTCTCTCTCTCTCTCTCTCTCTCTCTTTCTCTAACCATCACTCCTGTAACTCTGAGCCTAACTCATTTGTTCTCTTTCTCTATTCATGTTCAAACTCTCTCTATCGCTCTCTTTTCTCTAAGCCTCACTCTTGTTATCTCTGAGCCCAACTCATTTGTTCTCTTTCTCTACTTCAAACTCTCTCTCTCTCTCTCTCTTTCTCTAAGCCTCACTCTTGTTATCTCTGAGCTCAACTCATTTGTTCTCTTTCTCTATTTCAAACTCTTTCTCTCTCTCTCTATTTTTTCCAACCATTACTCCTGTTGTCTCTGAGCCCAACTCATCTGTTCTCTTTCTCTATTTCAAACTCTCTCTCCCTCACTCTTGCTCTCTCTCTCTCTCTCTCTCTCTCTCTCTCTATTTATCTTGTTTTATCTCCCTCACTCGCTCTACCCATCTCCACCACGCATTTGATGATAGGAATCAAAAGATAGTGCACATAACAACATTAATCACACAGTGAAAGCCATTTTTGTATTTTAAATATTAAAATTCTTTATTATTCATACACTCTGGCAAATACATGTACATTTTTTAGTCTACTCGACAATTTAGATCACAACATAAATAGGCAGACAAAAAATATTCATGCCTAAAGACAGAGAAGGAAATTTTGCAGCATAAGTTGCAAATATTTGTATAAATGCACATGCATACAATACGATTCTGAATAGAAAAAGTATAACATAGTTTTCATGCCTGGAGTATTTTGGTCAATCTTGCTCACATTTTTTTGCAGTATTCTGTATTTAGAAGCCTGTTTCTACACATATTCATTTTACATACATGATGTTGCAATTTGAGGATATAACTCATTCAGTTAGGCCTTTAAAAAAAAAAGATGTTGTATTGCCCTTTTTGGCTTCGGTCAGTCAGATTTCTTTACTTTCTTTTTAAAACTTTTTTTTGCTTCCCCCTCAAAACAGCGACCGTCGTCCTATAAGTGTTTGGTCTACTTGTTTACGCTAGCAGGATTTTGAAACTAGGGCAAATGACGAGTGAGAATATGGGAATAATTTGATGATTTTATGAATATATATCCCATTTAAACAAACAAAATACATATTTTGTATTCATTACACATTTTTTCTTTTCTTAAAAAAAAAACAGTTTAAAAAAAAAAATGATTAAAAAGCCGCAAACGGCAATAAAACATTTTTTTTTAGGCAACTGCACACAACCCAGTTCCTGTGCGAATTCACTTTAATAGCTGTGTGTCATAAGAAACAGAAGTCTGAAGAGTATTATATTTTACCCTAAACCGTTATAAAAGTTAAACGCTGTGGTTTTGCCGCATCATATATGAATAAGTATTTAATATCCCTTTTACTACCGGTTTACATGTTGGAAATCTAGATTCATGCAGGGCGATTTCAAAGCTATTTTGTCCTGTGTGTCACAGATCACATTTAGGGATTTTACTACCTTAAATCTCCGTGTATAAGACACACCTGTGTATAAGACACACCTGTGTATAAGACTCATCCCTAGTGTGGGGGCTCCAAAAAAAAAAGGGGGGGGACTGCGAGATGCAGTTGAAGGCGCCGATTTGTGCTTGTGAACTTGTCACAAATAATAGTGACTATGGTGTTTTTAAAACTAAAGATGACAAACAAATTTTCCTCCAATTCCAAACAGAAATCCGGGCATACAGGTAGTGTTGTTCTTGTTTCCGAGTGGTGAGTCAACACACCTTGAATGACTGAGCTGGGAGACATTGCCAGGTGGAGTGGCATAAATCAACACTTAAAAAAACGATTTTCAATCAATTTTGTTTTTTGTTTTTTGTTGTACCTGTGTATAAGATGCATCCCGACTTTCAATTTTTGTTTCGGCAGGAAAAAGCGTGTCTTATACACGGAGATTTACTACAGCTTTTATCAGACCAAATATGAAATGAAAATACACATCTGGGCTCGTTGCATTAAGCTTACCATTGATGATAAGTTTGCCATCAAAATTAACTACCATGGCAACATCTCTCGACAGCTAATCAAATCAAGGTTATTATGGAAGTTACCATTAAAGGTAAAGTTACCATCAGTGCTAAGCTTTATGCAACAGGGCCCAATGCTGTGACATATGGGGACACCAAATAACCAAATACCTTGGACTTAATAGAGGGATGCTCATTGTCCTTTTACAGGTTGTGTAAAACCAGAAATGATCGCAAATTTTAAACAGTGATTTCTACAGGAATATTCAATGTTGTGTTAGTCTTGATTCGCTACTTTCCAGAATCTGAACTACTCACAAAATTCGCGAACATATCAAGCCAGAGGTATTTCATGGTTTTACAGTACCGGTACTCTGCACATCAGATGTCTAAGTCAGCGACGAGGCAAAAAACAGTTTTAGTCTAGAAATTCAAAGTCTTAGTCTCGACCCGAAGACCTAATGACAGACAAATGCTTCCAACATTGCCTCTTAGGTCCTGCTCTTAGAAGCACAGTCCCTAGTTCTCGACCAGCTCGTTGGCTATTTAAAAGTCCATCATTAAAACTCTGCTGCATCTCCAAAAGTTATCTCATTGTCTTCAACCACAAAATGCACTTTCCCATTTCCAGCTGGAAAACCAATCATCATCTGGATCTCTTAGCGGTCTTGACTAGTCCATTTTCGGTCTGATAGGCCTTGACCAACAACTCCTGGACCGCGGGCCTGGTTGGCTGGTACCGGCTGAAGTCCATGGAGTACTCCCCCTTCCCCTGGGTGCAGGAACGCAGCTCAGTGGAATAGCCAAACATGTCATTCAGCGGGACCTGTGATAAAGTAAAGGGGCAGTGGTTTGTTGTTTATTTTTCTTCTTCGATTGAGCACAGAGTGGAATAGTGAATTGTAGGTAAAGATGAATCACTCATAAGCTCTGTCCATATAAACATTTATTGAAGAAAAAAAGGATATATATAAGTGACTGAGTTTCTGGCTTTAAAAATGTATCTATTGAGAAATATTTCAATTAATTTTGAACTTACAATACCAACAGCAAAAACCCCACATCTTGGCTATATTCGGCTAAAAAGATGTTTTATTGAGCTATGACCTTTGACGAAATAGTGCATTGCAGGTAAAGATAAATCACTTGTAATCTTCGTACATATAAACATTTATTAAAAAAAATAAAAAACTATAATTAAATTATAAGTGAATGTGTTTCTGGCTTTAAAAATGCATCTATTTAGGAATAATTAAATAACTTTTAAACTTACAATACCAACAGAAAAAAACACCACATCTTCGCTATATTCGGCTAAGAAGTTGTTTTATTGAGCTATGACCTTTGACGAAGTAGTGCATTGTAGGTAAAGATAAATCACTCATAATCTTATCCCATATAAACATTTATTTAAAAAAACAAAAAAACAAAACATAATTAAATTATAAGTGAATGAGTTTCTGGCTTTAAAAATGCATCTATTTCGAAATAAATCAATAACTTTAAAACTTACAATACCAGCAGAAACAAACTAAAACAACATCTTGGCTATCCTCTGCAAAGAATTTGTTTGATTGACCTACGACCTTTGACTTACCTCACAATAGAGAGTGAAGTACCCCTCCCCTCCATCACTGCCAAGAATAACCCCCGTCCTCTTGTTGATACCGGCAAGGACAGCTCCTTGAAATTCATTGGGTGCGTTGACTTCTACGTCCATGATCGGTTCAAGAATCTGGTTGTTAGAATTTCCCATTGCTAAAGAACAAAATTGTTTAGATTTACATTTCAGATCCAATTCAAACACAAGGTGTAAGAACAGTTTGTGTTTCAAGACTAGGACCGATTTGGGACTTCAGATACAATAGAAAATTGACTAATCCAATTCAACTTTACTTATGTCACTTATTTTATACCCAATTTTTAGATTCATTTTCGTCTTCCCTTCCTTAAAAATATCCTAGAGTAGTTTCCATAAAGTCTTAATACCAGAACAAATTGACACAGCTACATTATTTCATATTAGGAAACTTCTAATAGGAGGAGATACAATAATTGCATTTCTTTTTGTTACAGGGGCCCAGATTCAAAATTATTGCATTATTACCTTGTCTGAGGGCGCCCAAGGCAGCAAGCCTGAAAGACAGCTCACTGGAATCTACCATGTGATGCTGTCCATCCAAAAGCCTGACACGGATACCTGTGATCTTCTGGCCAATGAGGGGGCCCTTCTCTGTTGCTTCCAGGAAGCCCTACAAAGCCGGAGCAAAAAGGAACAAGTTCAGGGGGGTGTTTCACAAAGACTTAGATTGACCTTAAGTTGAACTTAACTATGGCAGGCCATTCATGCCACTGTTTGCTCTCACCATTATGATTTTTAAATTATGTTTTTCCTTCAATAATGAGTTATCAAAAGATGTAAATTATGTAGATTTGTGACCATGATTTGTACCTCCCTTGAGAGACCAATGCCAGTAAATGAAGAGAGCAAACAGTGGCATGAACGGCCTGCCATAGTTACATCTAACTTAAATTTAATCTTATTCTTTGTAAAACACTCCCTGGGCTGTAAACCTAATGAAAATTGCTTTAAGTTTCATGAAAGAAAATACAGTGAGTGCTCTGGGGGCATTAATACTATTAAAGGTTTGCGATCAATAGCAAATTTAAAATGAGAATTTTGATTCTGGATAACGGTCAGCCTTTTGAACAATATGTGCATGCAAAGATGATCTGGGACCCGTTTCACAAAGCCTTTTTTCAATGACAAAGGACAAATAATCAGTGACAAATCTGTTGATAACCAATCAGAAGCAAGGCTTTCAGTAGCTTATAACAAAAACTGTCATTTATGACAAGTTTTGTGAAACACCCCCCTGGATTGGCCATTACCATTTTTGAAATAAATTCAAACCTTTGTGTTATGGGCGAAGGGCTTTATTAGCCTAATGAAAGTTGCTGTAAGTTTCACAATAGAAAATATGGAACCCTGAGAATGAAACTAAATGTTTAAAGAAACTACCCAACTGCATTTGACTGTGGTACAATGTCTTTCTGACAGGCTAANTTCATGCCGGTTTGCTCTCACCATAATGATCAAAAGATGTAAATTCTGTAGATTTGTGACCATGATTTGAATGTCCCTTGAGAGATCAATGCCAGTAAATGGTGAGAGCAAACGGTGGCATGAACAGCCTGCCATAGTTAAGTTCAACTTAAAGTCGATCTTATTCTTTGTGAAACACTCCCTGGGCTGTAAACCTAATGAAAATTGCTGTAAGTTTCATAAAAGAAAATACAGTGAGTGCTCTGGGCCCATTAATACTATTAAAGGTTTGTGATCAATAGCAAATTTAAAATGACAATTTTGATTCTGGATAACTGTCAGCCTTTTGAACAATATGTGCATGCAATGATGATCTGGGACCCGTTTCACAAAGCCTTTTTTCAATGACAAATGACAAATAATCAGTGACAAACCTGTTGATAACCAATCAGAAGCAAGGCTTTCAGTAGCTTATAACAAAAACTGTCATCAGTCACTGATGACAAGTTTTGTGAAACACCCCCCTGGATTGGCCATTACCATTTTTGAAATAAATTCAAACCTTTGTGTTATGGGCAAAGGGCAGAATTAGCCTAATGAAAGTTGCTGTAAGTTTCACAATACAAAATATGGAACCCTGAGAATGAAACTAAATGTTTAAAGAAACTACCCAACTGCATTTGACTGTGGTACAATGTCTTTCTGACAGGCTAATTCCAGGGTCCCGTTTCACAAAACTTGTCATCAGTGACAAATGACAGTTTTTGTTATAAGCTACTGAAATCCTTGCTTCTGATTGATATCAGCAGATTTGTCACTGATTATTTGTCCTTTGTCATTGGAAAGTGGCTTTGTGAATCGGGTACCTGAATATGGATATCCACACTAACTGGGGCTCCACACAACTTATTTTGGTAGGGGATCTGAACTGAACTTTTTTACAATGGGTATGCATGAGATCTATGTAAAACTTTCAAAATTATACGGGTCTGTACTTGGAATCCGAGCACCTGTTTAATAGTGTTAAGCCCTGATTAAGTGCTTTATTAGTAGAAGGTATCGAAAACATGAAAAAACCAGCGAAGGAAAAATATGATTGTATTGAATTAAGAATGAGAATATACAGGTGAGTACTGAGTACATCATTGCATTACGGTGAAAACTGTCTTGAAGTTATAGGTATTGATAAAGGATGATTCTGAAGTATGGAAGAACTATTGTTTGATTTACTTGTTATATAGCTATTATTAACTTTTATCCCTGTGATGACATTTTCTCCATTTCTACCCGTTCTGCATATAATTTTCTGCTCATTATTCGGAGCAACCTTATTTACATTCTTTCTTTACTTTTAGTCTTTCCCATATCCTTCCAAAACACAGGGGCGGATCTAGCTTTTTGCTAAGGGTGGGGTGGGGGTAACCCAAATACTATGTGAAGCATCGTCCATGAGCCAATTTTTGTTGTTGCTATTTGGAACCCCTGTAAGTGATGTTTTCCTGGCATCTACTAACATGCAGAGCATCGTCCACGATTTGATTAAATAATGTCTTACCTTTTCGATAGCAGGTACGAACTGTTTAGGGATATTTGTTCCAACAGTCTCATCACTAAACTCGAATTTGGTGTACTGCTCAGGTGACAGAGGCTGAAATATGGCAAAAATTGAAGAAGAAAAAAAAGCATCATTTAAAAATTTTTGTCAAAATACCTAGAATATTTTAAGCAAGAAGACCAAGCTCTGAAGTATGACAATAAATGGAAGAAAACATCAAGCATAATTTTGTAACAAAACCTACACTATTTCAAGTAACAGATAAGACAAAACATTTTTCTCTTTTTAAAAATAAAATTTAACTGCTATTCCTGAGTAATTCTTATGAGAAGAGTACATGACAATGACATATTTATATTACATCTTTATTCAAATACATGTATATGCTTCACATGTCTACAAAAGTGCCTGAGCATGTACAACTTTGATAACTGTGTGCCATTAGAAATGGCAAAAACAATGATTTTCTAATGGACAGTACCTATATTTCCGCTGACTTTCACATAATAAAAATGTGACACAAAAATTGATGATGCATGTCATACAAATGATGCATGTGAATAAGTTTATTAAACACTCTATCCGCACTCGAGTTGAAGCTGATTGCATTTATCGTACAAAGCCACCAAGCCTGTCAGGCTGAGTATGATAAGTGCTTCAACAGGCTCAACAAGAGCTGATAGATCCTGTAATGAACGAATGAAAACATCCATATTTGTTTCATACTACCAAACTCCTAAACATGAATCACACATGGCCGCGCGCGTTTGACGAATCATTTGATTAAGAACTAGGAGTGAGTTGTATAAAATGCTTTATCTGATTTGGAACATAAATCATTGACTACATTTAATTGTTAAACTTACTTCTATTGTTCCAATAACTTTACCAAACTGTCCAGATCCACCAGATTGCTTCTTGTGAAGATATTCAAAGCTGAATAATAAAAGGAATTAAAAAAGATAAAAAGATAATTTTTCTCAGTGGGGGGAGACAAGCCTTGAAATATCTAGAGTTTTTGTTGTTGTTGGTTATATTTATGGCGTTCAGTCAGATTTAACTATTTACGCCTAGTCTAGTTTCAAGTTGTGTTGTGATAGTCGAGACGTAATATAATTCCTGGCTTGGAAAGTCTGTGCGTCTGTGCTTCTAGATTATTCATAGGTTTGTTTTGATTAGATTGACTTGTACGATATTTTACAGTTGTTATATAAGGTAAAATATGAAAAGTACAAGATAAGATAAGAAAACAAGCCATATGAGAAAGTGAGAAGGGGAAATGAGAAGGGAAGATGAAGAGAAAGAAAGAAGGAGGGGGTCACACAGGATGAGGATAGTGAGCAGAATAAAATGGGGACCAGGGGGTGTTTCACAAAGATTCTAAGTCGAACTTACCTCTAAGTTGAAATATATTCAAAAGCAAAAATATAAGTATTTTAGACTTTTCATCAATTTTACATCAAGAACATGAAATCTCCCATGATAACAGAAAATATGAATGATTTGAATCAACATTTT
The DNA here is from genome assembly GCA_003118195.1 of Hemicentrotus pulcherrimus. NCBI lineage: Eukaryota > Metazoa > Echinodermata > Echinoidea > Camarodonta > Strongylocentrotidae > Hemicentrotus > Hemicentrotus pulcherrimus. The sequence continues at coordinate 204,860 of BEXV01000485.1, read as the reverse complement.
ATGTCTTTAAAAAATAACTTTAACAAAATATTTTCAAGGATGCTAATGGCTTTCCATATTTTTAAAGTCCAACTTAGAAATAAGTTCAACTTAGGATCTTTGTGAAACACCCCCCTGGGTTAAAAGAGATTAAATGCCTATTCACACTTGACATGTTGAGCTGCTAACAACAACAAAAAGAATGTCAAAGTAAAATGAATTCTCATTTTACGTGAAAATGAATGCTGGGCGGGGTAAATAAAAAAGTAACTGAAGTAATAGCAAAAGATATTAATCACTTATCTCTGTGTCATAAAATGCAGAAATGTGAAGCACACAACACTTACAATACCGGTATGTCATTCCGTTTTGCGGCAGCATTTAAACCAAAATTATTTGAGGGGGCTCACTGTATCATGTGTGAACACAGCTGAAGAGTGAGAGTGAGAGGGGAAGGGGGGTATCTTCACTTACTCAACGTCATCTGTGATGGTTTCCCTAAAAGCAACTTTAGGTTTGCCGGTGATGACTGGACAGTTGTATTCATTCCTCATTCTCTGTGCATAGATTTCAAGATGGAGTTCACCCATACCAGATACAATGGTCTGGAAAGAAGAAATCAAAGAGCTTTAGAATTGATGTCAAGTTTAGAAACTATTAATAAGAGGGCTTGCTTATATGTGTAGTCCATTACGTGTGACAAATAATTTTGTCAGCTTTTTCATTAATTTCACTCATATTTGAAAATAGTATTGTAGCAATGCGCTCTTTAAATTACGTAACATTCTAATTATGACCCAAACTCGCTTTAAACTCTGGACAAATTTTGATACCTGTATACAGTGCTTCATACTATTCATGATTTCAGCAAGATTAAGTAGGCTTGAACCCTTTTAATGATACCAAAAGCCTACAATGTAAAAATGTATTCTTATGTATAACATAAGCAACCTTTCCCCAAAACTTGACAAACATATAAAGCACCCTGGCCCCAAAACATGAAGAACATAGGCAACCTTTCCCAAAAACCTGAAGAACATAAGCAACCTTTCCCAAAAACTAGAAGAACATAAGCAACCTTTCCCTAAAACATGAAGAACATAAGCTACCTTTCCCTAAAACTTGAAGAACATAAGCAACCTTTCCCAAAAACTAGAAAAACATAAGCAACCTTTCCCTAAAACCTGAAGAACATAAGCAACCTTTCCCAAAAACTAGAAGAACATAAGCAACCTACTGAAATGAAATAAAATCAATCAATCAAACATAAGCAACCTTTCCCCAAAACTTGAAGATAATTTCTTTTACAATACAATTGCATGACTAATATTCAATTTTATCTTGAACTCACCTCTTTGCTTTCATCATCAAAGTAAACAGTGAATGTGGGGTCTTCCCTTGTAAACCTGTTGATGGCTTTGGAGAAGTTATCTAGATCAGTCTGAGAGAAAGATAGAAAAGATATTTATAGATAGGCCACTTCTCTATAAAAAGAACAACTCTTGCTTCCTTCACTTTTTGTCACCTTTTTCATTTTGTAATATCTTAGTTCTGTTGAATTTTGATTAATTAATGACCGTATTATTGTAATGTGTATGATTTGTAGATCTGTGCGCCAAGGGCAGACCTGCCAACCTTTGGAGTTCAAAAACTGTATTCTACTGACAAAAATTGTATTTAAGAAAAAAAAAGACGGATTGATATGCGGATCAAAAATCCTATTCTTTTCCACAAAAAAAAAACCTATTTTAAAAATAGAAATCCTATTTTTGATTGATAAGTACTTTCTCACTGCGAACATGCATGTTTTTTAGTTTTTTAAGGGGGAGGGGGGTAGTGCATAAGTTCCTACATACAGGAAGAATTTTTTGTATGGATCATTGGTTACATATGCACGATTTCGTTATGACTGGTGTGTTCGGTGAACAAATGAACATCTCCAAGTTGCCGATGTGAGATGCTTGTAATATTTTTTTTTTGGTGAGTGTGTGTGTGGAAAATCGTAATTTATCTAAGGAAAAATAGTACTGTCATATTTACTTCTAAAAGTCGTATGAAATAAGATAAAAAATAGTACTGGTTGGCAGCTCTGCAAGGATTGTGCGCAATACAAGGGTAGAATTATTATTATTATTATTATTCTTTTGATTGAAATGTGTGTTTGAGACCTGTATGGAAAGTCCACCTGCCTATAAAGAATATTCATTTCTCCCTTGAGTGGTCTTTATATACAGGTTACACTGTGATAGCTAATTGCCTTCTCCTCCTCGTTAGTCTCCTCTATGTGCACAAGGCCCATGTTTCATAACAATCTTATAATAATAATAATACTCAATTTTTATACAGTGCTTATTAGAATCACTGAGCGCTTCCAAACTTGGAGATTATTACCCCGGCTTTAGCTGTGCTGCCATTGCGGCGCTCTAGCATTTCAAAGAATTAATTCCTGCCAGGTACCCATTTACATCACCTGGGTCGACTGTGGCAAATGTAGATCAATGTCTTGCCAAAGGACATTGGTGCGGCGGCGGGTTTCAAACCGCGGACCTTGTGATCCACAGTCCGGTGACATATCCACTCGACCACGGCACCTGTATCATTGACAATTGCTACAATTCTATGACAACTTTGCTCTGAGCTTTATTGCAATGATTTCAGTAGCTTATAACATTTAATACAACTTGCATTGATAACAAGTTTGATGAAACCGGCCCAGGGGGGTGTTCCACAAAGATTCTAAGTCGAACTTAACTTAAGTTAACTTAACTTAAGTTGGACTTAAGTTAACTTAACTTAAGTTGGACTTAAATATCATGGAGAGCCATTTGTAGCCTTATAACAAAATACATTCAAAAGCTAAATTCAACTATTTAAGACTTTTCATAAATTCCACATCAAGAACATGAAATCTCCCAAGATAATATTAAATATGAATGATTTCAATCAACATGTTATGCCTTTAAAAATAACTTTTACAAAATATTTTCATAAATGCTTTCCATAATTTTTAAGTCAAACTTAGAGATAAGTTCAACTTAGGATGTTTGTGAAGCACCCCCCCCCTGATTTGTTAGTGTTAAGCCCTGAAGAAGGCATTTAATATTACAAAATGGTAATTAATGCTATAATAATCCTTCTTTCTAAATAATTGAGTTTTACCTTCTTTTCTGGTTTGATGGCAAGAGAGATGACCGGGTCTGGAACATGCATGGGTTCCTGGTAAGTAGAATAACAATAGATATACTGAGATTGTTTTCACTTTGAATACCCTATGACCTTTGTTGTGTGACCTCTTCAGCTCCAAATCTCCCCAGTGTATATTTGCTCATACTTATACATACAAAGTTTATTTAAAATTGTCTCAATGCTTCTCAAGACATCACACATTTTCTGAGATTTAAACACCTTTATGACCCTGCAACCTTTGCCCTTTGACCTCTTTAATACTAAATTTCATCAGTTCATCTTTCATACTCATATATACTTAAGTCACATTTTGGTTGCATTGCCTCAATGTTTCTACAGTTACCATATTAACAAATACTTTCTGTCATTTTTAGCTCATTTATATTTTCAGGACCCTATCACCCTGAAATTTGATCTCTTCAATCCAATCTTTTTTTATATACCGGTATTGATAAATTCTTGGGCTGACATTGGATAAAATCTCCATGATTGTTCTCAAACGATTGAAATAAAGTAGGACAGATGAATGGACAACCCAAAAACATAACGCCTCTATCACCCCCTCTTCACTTCTTCAAGGTAATGCAAAGTTTTAGGAAATTTTGAAAATTGGATGGATAGTACTTTTTTAAAATGTTGATATATTTGGATGCCCCTGTGGATATATCATAAGCACTACAAAATTTAGCCCCCAAAATACTTCTGCTGTTGAGAAATTGAATAATAAAATTTTTACTGGTGCTCCCGGTAAATGTCATATATTTCAAATAGCGCCTAAGGCCATTCCATGGTAGCTGCGACCATGAAAATCTTAAAATATGCAGTTCTGATATATAATTTTCAAACGGGAATAGCAAGTTGGTCGATTGTAGTCAAGAAACATTGTTTTTAGACCTAAAGTAATATCGGTCTTGAGATGGCGCTATACAACATAAAGAGTTTACTTTTTACAATTTCCTAACTTTAGACTCGATTTCAACCGCAACAACAATCATTGAATATTGTAAAATCGCGAAAGCTTCCAATATGTTCATTTGAACCAAATTCATGACCCCTTACCAAAACTTTGTATTACCTTTAAGTCAACAAAAGGCTAGTCGATGATCACCCTACCAATAGTACTCACCATGGAGATCTTAGTCTTTGGTTCTGTGGTGAATGTGTCTCCGCTAGCACACTCTACCCCAAACAGAGCACAGATGTCTCCTGCATACACCTCGTTTACATCCTGAAACGAAAGGTCAACATAAGGTCAATACAAGGTCAATGTAAGGTTAACAAAGGTCAATACAAGGTCAATGCAAGGTTAACAAAGGTCAATACAAGGTCAATGTAAGGTAAACAAAGGTGAATACAAGGTCAATGTAAAGTCAACACAAGGTCAATACAAGGTTAACAAAGATCAATACAAGGTCAATGTAAGGTTAACACAAGGTCAATGCAAGGTTAGCAAAAGTATATACAAGGTCAATGCAAGGTTAACAAAGGTCAATACAAGGTCAATGTAAGGTCAACATTAGATCATGGATGACAGACATATAGAGTACCGTAAACTGATTTGAGCTATCGATTTGAAGCAAAAGATTCTTGCGGTCAAGTCATCAGTATAATCACTACAATCTTAAATCACTTGTCAGGGATCTACATTTGCGCTTGACCGAAGACCACTGACAACATGAAATCCTGATGGGCAAATTAAAAGTCTGGCATTTGTTGCTCTAATAGCAATAACAAAATCTCACCGTGTTTCATTTGTATGTCAATTTTGTGCAGTTCACTTTTAATGACCTCCAAAGATAGAATGTAATTGCCTGGCTGGCAACCCAAATGAAAGTCAAAGCCATAGCACTGCTTGTTTTATGTCTTCTCTGTTTGTTTTTTTCTCACATCATGGTCTGAAGAAAAAAACCCTGCATATATATATATATATAAAAACGTACCACCATTGTGTCTGCGTGCATGCGTACCAGCCGGGAGACCTTCACCCTTTTGCTGGTTCTCGTGTTGTAGATGTACTGCCCTTTCTGTAAACAGCCTTGGTAGATCCTCATGTAAGTCAATTGGCCAAATCTACCTGCCTAAAAGAACAAGAACGATTTGTCTATCATAATAACAAGAAAAACAACACCACCACCATCATCAACAACAACAACAATAGCAATAACACACACACAAAATGTTTTTGTATAGCACCTATCATATTATATCATATTATGATATAATGTCCCTGTGGACTTCCAAAGGATATGTAATATTATCACCCTAACTCAAGCATCGCCACCTGTTATCAGGTCTAATCCTCAAAAGGCTCAATTTTTGGTGGTCTCGTAGCTTGAGAGGGGGGAGGGGTTGCCCCCCCTTCCCCCCCCCCCCCCCCC
>BEXV01000485.1:189004-199134 GCA_003118195.1 Hemicentrotus pulcherrimus | reverse complement strand
ACACTATGAACATGACAGACAAAGAAAGCGGACAAAATATACAGTTCCTCAGGTAGACAAAGGAACATCCCTTCACTGCTATTATGTAAAAATGTGTAGAATACGTGAATATGCATATGACACCTGTTCTACATATTTTTTACATAATAGCAGTGAAGGAATGTTCTTTTGTCTATCTGAGGAACTGTATATTTTGTCCGCTTTCTTTGTCAGTCATGTTCATAGTGTAATACACTCACCTCTAGTTTGAAGGCCAGCGACACAAACTTTTCAGAGTTATCTCTGACAGGACTCATCCGAACCTTTTCATCTTTGCTAAGAGTAAAAATATGATTGAAATAAACAATTAATATTAAAGATAATACCAAGTTTGGGTAATATTTCAACAGGATTGGATTCTGAAATTTAAAATTTGCATTACCATTGTCCAACCTAGTGTTAGAATATCAAGCAATTTTTAATAAATTGGGCTCTGAAACACTAAGGATTTCAAGAAAATTTATCGGTGCTCGTGATAAATTTCAAAAAGTAATTATTCAATATTTATCCTCGTATCTGAGTTTAAATTCAACATTTCCTGCAACTGCTGATCAAAGCTTTGTGCAGTGTATTATTTTTACTAAAAGCATTAATTTTTTAATAAAAGCATATTAACCTTACTTAAGGTTCAAGCGATGAGATCACGATTTATAGCAATCCAAAAAAATTGTTAATCCTGTAAACATACTGTTATTATGTAACTAAATGAAACAACAATTATCTATCCTTATGGATTCAATTTCCTATTTTGTTTCATGACTGGATTCTTCTTCTACTGGTAATAGAATAACGGTAACTTTTACAAAGCAAAGAGCTTCATACTTTGGGCTCCACAAATTGGTCCAAGTCAAACCAGGTATAACTAAATCTAGATTTATGAATACAAGCAATTGAATCCATTCATACTTCTGCACTTGAATTGAAAGCTGTGTATCTCTTTGGTAACACTGGCCTTCAATAGGGGTACCCATTTATACACTTGAACATATCAGAAATGTATACAAATGTTATACGATTCTATAACTCCTTAATCTATCTTATTGTGAGGCTAGATACATAGGACTACTTACTCATTGAAAGCGTAGTTGTCCACTTCAGTCGGATTTGGAAGGTAGTCTAAGATGGCATCTAAAAGTGGCTGCATATAAAAACAAAATTAAAATAATCAATAAAGTAAGCTGGACCTTCTTGCATAAAAAGTTACATTTTAACGTGACTCTGTAAATTAACCCAAATCACAAATATGCGATCCCGATTGGAATTATAGTGCTAAAAATACTTGTTAAACATACACTATATACCTATTACCGTTTGTATCTCTGTGTCATTATCTATGTATAATGTATAAAAATCGTATTCTTAAGTCATGCATTGCTGTTTATACTTTTATGTTTGCTTGTACTCTCATACCCCGAGAGGGGGTCAAAGAGTGAATAAAATTCTTAATTCTAAATTCTACTGAATTTGTTTTGAACAGCAACATTAAAACTCAGCAGTAGTTTATTCCCATCCACTCAGTCATTGCAACTGTCTTTGACTTTGTCACTGACTTCCCCTTTACCCTGTCCTTGACCCTTTCCTTTACCCTTTCCTTGACCCTGTCCCTATCCTTAACCCTGCCCTTGACCCTTCACTTGACACTGACCTGCATTCCTTTGTTCTTTAGAGCTGTTCCCATCATGACTGGGGTGAAAGTCCTTTTCAGCACGCATCTTCTCACAGCTTCCTGAACAAAAAGTCACAAGTTTGAATGCAAAAATGCTGGGTTATTGTGCATCATCAGTCAAGATTTTATAATAATAATAATAACAACTCACATTTATATTGTGCCTGATACTAATTTGTTTCTAGGCAGAGTACATATTATTACACCCTGTCATCGGAATTCAGGCTTACCCGCACACAATATATGCACATTCTCCACTCCCTGGGGAGCATTCCGGCCAGTCGCCAATTTACAAGCGCCACTTGCTCATCAAACCACATTAGCTTTCACATCCTACCAGGTACCCATTTAACACCTGGGTGGAGAGTGGCAAATGTAGATCAATGTCTTGCCAAAGGACATAAGTGCCGTGTCCGGGATCGAACAACAAACTTCAAATTTCAAGTCAAGTGCTTAAACCACTCGACTACGACATTATGAAATGAATGATAATATTTTGAGGAAAAAATGCCATCCTTTCTCTCTCTCTCTCTTTATCTTCTTTGTTTGGACTTCAATATTGAACTCTTTCACCACATCAGCTGGAAAACATATATATTAAAGTCAAAATACTAATACATAATTTCAATGTCCAGCATATAAAGAGTTTCATTATTTTAATACATCAATATGTCATATCAAATGATAAAAATCACATATCAACAAGTCAAACAAAAAAAGATCAAATTCACAGTGATGAAGTCTGAAAGACATACAATACCTTAATCTGTTGTTCATTTGGTTCCTTCTCTTCCAGAAACATCTCTCCAAGCTTATCATCAACATTTGACAGAGATTCTAAAAGAACAATAACGATGATGCATTCTAGATCATGAAGTGTTGCGGTCTAGTGGATAAATCTCCAGGGCCCCGTTGCATAAAACTTACCATTGATGGTAACTTTGCCAATCAAAATCAAGGTTTCCATGGTAGTTACCATTGATGGCAGTTACAATCAATAGGATTAAGTTAAGGGCCTGTATGCAGGGAATCCTCTTCAAATTTTGAAATTTGGAGGTCCTAAATTAGAGTCTGGGGACCTTCATGTACCGGCAGCCAGTTAGAGTCAAACCCTGCCATATCAATGATTTTCATATCTTAAAGTGGCTCGGTAAAATTGTCTCAGATTCTGAAACAAAATCATGGATTTAGCTCATGCTGCAATGATAATTATAAACCTTCAGGTCAGTCAGGAACCCCATGACTTTTACAAGCCGATTGCCTGTCTGATTATCAAGATATTTATGATTGGATATCGATATCAAATTTTCTGTTTTACTAACAGTGTTTATAACACTACAGTATATTGGGGAAAATGAGTATGGTAAAACCAGTCACTCAAAGATTTTTTCCTTTTTTGAGGCACTTCATGATCATTTTGAAGAGCAATTTTTTTAGGGCCTCAATATTACACCATGTCACAGTAACTTATAACACGTAGGGCCGTGCATCTCAGATTTAACATTGTTAAATGATCCCTTTAAGGTGTTGTTGTGTGCATCTTTCCACTGGAGGAGATGAAGCTGAGATTCTGGGATAAATTTCATAGTAGCACATACCAATGAGTTTTTGTCTGTATTCCTCGACCTCTGCCTGCATATCCTCTGGTACCTCTCCTTCTCGTATCACTTCTCTGAAATACAATCCATTCAATAATAATGCTGTAATGATTCTGAACTACCCAAAACACAAACAGATTTCAATTTGAATATGTTTATTTGTATTTTTTCATATTATATTTCGTGCTGAAAAAAGTAACGGATCAATAATTAACTATATTTTCAAAATCCTCTACATACATGTAAAAGTGACACTATTCAATTATAAAGGCTTACTTTAAATTTTAAGAATTTACTTCACCCTAACCCAGAGATGCAAAGTTCAAAAATCAGCTATTCGCGACATTTTCATGACTCGGCATGCTGGGCGAGGATATAGCATATGTTTCGAAATCGAGTGACGCAACGTGGTAGCTGGCCTGCATGCGTGCTACATGCATGTGATATACGTACATGAACCCTGCAAGGAGCTAGCTAAGGCCTCAAGGCGATCGGCCAGTACCTAACCCTTAACCTATAAAACTTACCCCAATTTTAACCCTAACCCTTAACCTAGCTTCCTCCAATTTCAACCCTAACCCTATATCTTTGACAAAAAACAGCTGGGAGCAAATTACACGGTACCATAATAAGAAAGATACATGTAATAAGAATAAGAAATAAGCATCCACTTCTTACCCAGCATTCCCTTCATTGTATAGCGCCCTCCTGTGTATGAGGTCGACCACTCCCTTCGTGTCTGCCTCTAAGCCAATAGGAAGCTGGAGGAATGCTGCATTGTGGTTCATCTTTGACTGAAGCTGGCCAAGAACTTTGTGTGGGTTGGCCTTCATTCTAGGGGGAAAAAAAAAAATATATATATATATATGTATATAATATATACATCTAAAATGTCTATTTAAAAGTTTACAGCATATCATAACCATGGTCACTGGATTAAGGCTTGCCCGCATATCGCTTGAACATTCTTCATTCCAGTTGAAGCAAGATTGATTATCAATGATATGCAGGGTACATGATCTATACCAGCGATTGACTTTGGACCCCTCCCACATTGCACAGCACAAAAATCAAGCCCTTTATCTCTAACCCTGTACTAACATCAACCCCCTCCTCCCCCTCCCCCTTCTCCACACACACACACACACACATAAAATGGTAGAAGCTTTCTTGTAACTCTATGTTAGCCTGTTGATGGTCAGTAACTGACTCTGTACCCCTTCCATGCTACACCTAGAGACCCAACCCCTCTCCCCCTCCCCCCCCCTTATCCCAGAAAACAGCAGATACTTTCAGGCACCTGTCCAGTTTGTTGATGGATGCTGTACAAGGTATAGAGTATCTCTTCATTAGCCTGTTGACAGTAAATGTCTAACTCTGCACCTGCCCACACTGCACTCAATCCAGCCTTTACCCCTACCATAGCCCTCTACCCCCCCCCTTCAGTTCTTCCTATTACCTGTCTAGTTTGTTGATGAATGCTATACAAGGTACCGAGTATCTCTTCATTTGCCTGTTGACTGTGAGTGTCTGACTCTGGACCCCACCCACACTGCACAGGACTAGCACTGCTCCATCCAGCACCCTTAGAGCTCTCTCAACCTCTACTGTGAAGTCCACATGGCCTGACAAACAAACAAACAAACAAAAACAAAATGGATGTTTAAGAAAAAGCTAATATAGTCCTTCCTTCACTGGGAAGTTGGATGATGGAAATACTTTATTTAAATTAATGTAATTTAATTTAATTTAATCTATTCAAAGAACTTGACAAACTGTACCTATCTTGATCTAAGGAGACACGAACGAACAGACTGGAAAGTCAACATGACCAAACAAAAGACAAACCAAAATAAACAAGAACAAAATAGAAAACAATACTTAATTCTGACTCATTGCTATTTTTGATCCCAAGTAAATGATACATGACTTCTTTAGAGGGATATCTAGCTGTAACTTATTGTATTTTGTTTTGGTGTGTTTGTTATAAACTGGTAGTTTTATTCATGTGTAGATTGTGTAGCTGATTGCATCGTCTGGGAGTTACAACAAAATTTCCTAATATCTATAAACTCAAATTTGTAGCTATGTATCTTTGTCTGTTGCCCGTTGCCCAGTGTAATATAATCTTATCATTAAAAAAAAATTATTAAAAAAGTACAAAAATAAGATTGCTTTTCCTATTACTAACAGTTCATAAGTAACCAACCTGGTGTGTCGATGATATTAATTTTGTTGTCCTTCCATGAGATGTAGGTGGCAGCAGACTGGATGGTGATCCCTCTTTGACGCTCCAATTCCATGGAATCCATGGTAGCGCCGACATTGTCCTTTCCTTTTACCTGAGGAGCAGCAACGACAAAAAATACACATGGGTAGTGAGCAATTCAGCTAAATAGCTCTAGAAATATTTAAAAAACTCTGCTAAAATAAGCAATGGGAATTTTTCTTTCATATTGTAGTTTAAATTTGCCTATTATTGGGAAATTTTGTTTTCTTTAATTAATTAATAAATAAAATGTTTAAAAGTAAAACACTTTGAATGTCTTCTTTACCATTTTGTAATGGTTATGAAACAGGGATCAATGTTTGCGTATTGCCATCAGTAATTCATAATGTAAGATTTGCGTATTACATAGATTTCAAATATAGTACTTACTGTGAAACTATTAAAGTATTCATAGTGCATAATCTATGAGAAAACAATAATTCAGCATTTGACTGTATTTTGATTATTTGAAATTTTCTGTTCCTTAAATGGTGAAAATTATACATATCTTACCTCATGCATTTCTTTTATCCGTCCTGTGTAGAAAAGTAATCTTTCTGTAAGAGTTGTTTTGCCGGAGTCTATATGGGCTGAGATACCAATGTTCCTGATCTTCCGTACATCCTGCAATTAAATAGAGACAAGAAAGAAACTCTGTTGTTATACAAGGTGCAGCAACCACATTTATCTGGACAGCCCAGTGGCAAGCAAACCGATTAGCTACAATGTGACTTATGGTATTAGGTTTTCCATAGACCCTAGCAGAGCTCACACTTAGTGTTTTGTAGAAGTCTGAATTACCCATTTATGATTTGCGTGCATGAGCCCCTTGTTAAGGTTTTGACATTTCAAAATGGTCAAGAGTTAACATTTGGGTGCCTATATTTACCAGGTACCGTTTAATGTCTATCCATGCACCAGCCCAAGTTCTAGACCTAGTTTAGGTCTCTCTCATCAAGTTGAAAATATGAAACTTTTTCATTTCATTGGTACTTCTTTTTATTTCTGCCAGTAATAACAACATTCTTATTGCAACCTGGTGACTCACTTGCCCATCAAACCAAGATCAAAATAATATAAAAAGCTACAGCTTTCAATGGGAGGATGATAATCATCATCTTCTTTAAAGGTACAAAGTCCCATTTGCAGGCCCAAAAAAAGAAAAAGTTAAATTCCAACTGCATTTAAAAAAATAATACTAATTTAGAACTTCCCTAAAAAAAAGTGGGGCTTGAAAATGTCTTCAAGTGGGAAAATAACGACTTTTAGTTGTCAAATCGACTTTAGGGCTATAGAGCCCAAAAGTAATAGTCTTAATTTTCAGACAATTGTACCGAATGGTCATACTTTTTATGCTGCGCAAATATTCAATCAGTTTAATCTTGGCCATCACAAGAAGTGGGTTATGTACCCTTTGCAACTCTTTTCATGTATGTTATTACCAAAGAAGAAAAAAAGCGAGTCAGTCACTCTGTAGTGTCTGACAATGAAGTCTAGTAAGTAAACTGGTTTCCTTGCATAATTTGAATATGAGGACACTGCTAACGTTTAAATTCACAGATAGAACAAACATGACATATTCATAATTCCTGCAAAGTTCTACAGCATTTGAGGTTGGCTGCAAAAGGGACATAGTACCTTTAATACAATGATGATTAGATGTAAAATGAATGTTGTTCATGATGTCCGGGAAATTGATGAATGATGATGAAGATGATGATGATGATGATGATAATGATGATGATGATGATGATGATGATGATGATGATGATGATGATTATGATGATCATGTTGATGATGATCATGTTGATGATGATGATGATGATGATGATGATGATTATGATGATCATGTTGATGATGATCATGTTGATGATGATGATGATGATGATGATGATGATTATGATGATCATGTTGATGATGATCATGTTGATGATGATGATGATGATGATGATGATGATTATGATGATCATGTTGATGATGATGATCAATGATGATGATGATGATGATGATGATGATGATGATGAAGATGATGATCATCATCATGTTGATGATGATGATGATGATGATGATGATGATGAAGATGAAGATGATGGTGATGATGATGATGATGATGATGAATGATGGATGATGATGATGATGTTAATGACATCAATGATAATGAGAATTTATATATCAATACAATCAACATGCACTTACATCGTTGGAGACTAATGTAGCTGTAGAATATCTTGCACTCACTGGAAACGCCTGTTAATTATAAGGAAAAATTATGTATGGTTGAGAAACAGAAAAGAACTTTGAAGTTTGATCTGCAGTAAAGTGAGCAACTTGAGTCTTGATGACAAATTACAGTCAGTAAATTTATCTTTCAATAGGGATCGAAGTTTCTCATGAAATGCATGTATAAATAAATGAACACATTTCAATGAGATATCCACAAAGTTAAGACAGTCTCATGAAATTCTGCCCCGTAACCAATGGTACTTTCATTGTTTTTCTCTAACATTTTTTTTTACGAGAGCACTGGTGGTCGTTCATCTGTTCAATTTTTTCAATGTTTGATAAATCATAATATGATTGTAGATCTATTAAATTATTCTTTATTTCTTTCATTAGAAAAAAAAAGACACTTGTCATTTTCTGATTTGTAGATAGGGTCTAAACCTACAACACATTAGACCTATCTATGAAAAATAATCATCACAAGCTATCCTACAAGAATTATGATGAATATTTTGGTAAATGATATGAGCACACATCATAGATCTAGATCTAAATTAATTTCACAAATATAATTTCTTTTTCTTTTTCATTCATTCAGGTGCCAAATTAGGCCAAGCCCAATTCCAAACTGGCCAACCAAGTGTAAGGCAAGGCAGATTGCTTGATGCTTCATATATCACAAGCATTACATTTCCTGTGTGTAATTGTAGAATCATAAATCGAATAAATTAAATATAGACCTATCATTGTAAACATTCGATCCGGCATCACAAAAACAAATCCTTTCAATTCAGACTGCTCTGACAATAGGCCTACATTTTTTTCCATGACTGGGACCGAGAGAAAATATTTGATAACTCACTGAACACTGCCACTGGCACTGGGCCTGCCGAAGTTGAGCAACATTTCTCCCCAAGTATGCAAACCTTGGCGATAAGATCCTCATCAAGCCCATTGTTCGTATTTTACGCGATTTCCGGAGCTATAGCTGTACTGGTTTTATGTTTGAAATAAACTTTGATTTTCGAAGACGGCCGCCGTATACCGTGTAAAGCCGGTTACAATACAGGAACATCAATTACGCAATCGAAATTCTTTTCGTAAGCTGTGTGCGTGCAGCTGGCTAGCATAATGCACGTGCTACCATTAGGCCCTACCTTATGCACCTTATGAGCGCACATGTTCTGGGGGAGGGGCGCACGGGTGGATGGCGGGGTGTGGCCTGGATGGGGGCATTTCCAAAAAAAAGCATTGAAACTTACGTGACTTGTCACATCCTGGCTGTTGTTTACGTTCAGGACATGATTAGTATGTTTTGCACTAAATGTCTGATATATTACCAGAAAATGATAAGATTGATGCATTATGCCGTGGATAATTTCCAATCCCAAATCTTGGTTTCGGAAAGAGAATTGCTATAAATAGGCTACGATATAAATGAACCATGAAATCATCATAGTTACACGAAAATATTTAGACCATTCGGGTGTCCATTAGGCAAGGAAAACTATCATGTGACTCTATATTGGCCTCTTTTGGAAGAGGAGAATAATGTGTATTTTCAGTCAACTAATCAATCGTTCCAAATAATTTAGAATCTTTTGTCTCTGTCACCAGACTTCAGGTTGTCTGAAATCAGTCGTGCGTTCACGTGTCATGCGTGTAAAGTAAATAAGATTTTTAGTGATGTGCACTTTTACCGAAATGTAATTTGGGATTATTGAGTGATTTATCCATAAAAAATATGGATTTCCTTTTTTTTTAAGGACACCCTGTATTTTCAACCTCAATTACAACAGCGCGTTTACATGACTAAAAACCTTATTAAGTTTGCAGCAATAAAAAAAGAGGTAAATTAATAGTCACATTCTGACTTTTTTTTTTTTTAAACGGGTGATTATAATGGCTCTTGGGGGAAGATGTGTCTACAAATAGGCAATTTTCTTAATTAACTTTAATACATATGTCTTATTGAAGGGCCTGGTTTATAATTGATGAATTCATGTGATATATTTCCATATATTCAGAATGCAAATTGCATAGATTTCGTGTTGTTACTTGGACAAGCCATTATAGGTCCGATGTTTTATTCTACTAATTCAGTCAAACATAACCCTGGTCTAACGTAGACCTCACACTAACTTCATTTTGTTTTAAAGCAAGGAATCGGTTTAAAGTTTAGTAATAATACTGCTCCAATACCTAGCAGAAGCTAATATAATTTAAATATAATTATGAGAAACATGTGAATAAAATAATTCGCAACGAGTCCGAATTAGTAAAGAACGTTGTAGGCAATACTTGATTACAGTGGCGGATCTAGGGGGGGCCCGGG
>BEXV01000485.1:165444-183158 GCA_003118195.1 Hemicentrotus pulcherrimus | reverse complement strand
CCAATGAACTGATTAGATTTTAGGGTCATCAGGTCAAAGGTCATGGGGCTCATTATGTATGCCTATAAATAGCTTGTGAGTGCCGACAGATAGATTACAATCAACTTGAATTTTAAAAATTGCTCTATGGCGGAGGCATCATTTTGGACTGCGCGCAGTCAAAATTCCATCTAGTTTTTCATAAAATCATTGACCAATTTTGCATGATTGCGCAATGCACTTAGACTGCATAGGGATTAGTCTAATAGGGATGCATGCAATCTCTATTGGAAGGATTTTAACATACAACATCTGGTGCGCGATTAGACACCCTATTTTTGATCCGCGACCATTCAAGTCATGTCTACAATGTAGTTGGTTCAAACTTGTTAATGTTAAGAATGGCAAGATATTGTCATCCTTTTAAATCTTAACTATGATGAGAAATATGTAACAAATTAACATCTCCAAGTAAAATCTTGAATTAGACAATTTGCTATATATAACCAGTAAATGCAGATGCCAGTAGCAGTGCTAAAAAAAATTGCGCTCCGAAATTCTTCAAGAAGGCACTAAGAAGTTACAAAGTTTTTTTCATAAGGAAGGGTTTAATCACGAAACTACTTGCTTTCAATTCATATGTGTTTCACAATTCTTCAAGACAGTCATGAAACTAGATCGCTTTCAATTTCAATTTTTTTATTCATCCAAATTCACAAGAATACATGGAAATTTGTTTTAGTCACACATCGTAAAAAACATAACATATATTTATATATTGTGCTTCAAAATTCTACAAGACAGCTCTAAGAAGCTGCAAAGCTCGATAGATATTGAGGATTTTATCAGATTGATAAATTGGCTCGCCTCTTATTCATTAGCGCTCTAAAAATCTCCAAGATGGAAGGAAGTTCTGAGGTTTGCTAGATAAGGAAGGGTTTAATCATGAAACTCACCTTTGATTCATTTGCATTTCCTTGCGTCTTTGAACTACTTGTGGTGTTCATGATGTTCTTATTTCTATAAATTGTATGGCACTAGGGACTTTAAGATTTGCACAACGACAATGTGGACTGCTACGATCGACGTCCTTTTAATGCACTGCCTTGAATGGACGTCACAAGTATCAGTCCACGCAAATCTTAAAGTCTCTACTGTTAGAGCAGACCCACTACCTGATTGACACCATAGATAGAGGGCTTGTATGATGTGCTAGAGTATTAAAGGCCGTCTGTACTAGTTTGGCCAGGGGGATTAGACCACACAGCAAGGTCACTGACAGGTGGCTATCTCATCAACTCAGCTCTCAATTAACATAAGAAAAAGAGGATCATAGGGGACCAACAGGCGCTGATTAGGGTTTGTTTTATATGTAAAGGGAGCAAGTAGCTACAAGTAGTACGAATTGTATGGCACTGTTTGAGCAGACCCACTACCTGATTGACATCGTAGGCTTGAATGATGTGCTAGAGTAAATTGTACGTTTCATTACGCTCAAACCTCACACTGCCCTCTGTGGTAGAGTGTAGGCTATGAGACATGCCCACATTTCTTCCCAAATTAAATTACTTCATGAGATAGTGTTTGATATTGCTACATTGCTAGAAATTGTTGAATGATTTTATGCATTAAGATCAATTTATTTGAAAGACGTTGTTTCTATTTTAACTCTGCATAACTCAAAGTTGCACAAGTTGAATTTTTCCCCAAGTCAAATCATTTTGTTAAAAACCAAACATGTCTTCAGTTATTTACACGTAAGTCAAATTTTGCATGAGTAACACTATTTGTTGAGGTCCCAGCAGATGAACCCTATGGTAATGGATATGGTTTCCTTTTCAATGATTTTGAAACTGGAATCAAATACTTTTTACTGAAATTAGGTTGAAATTGATACAGATAACACTGATTCCTCCTTGAACAGGAATTCCCTCTTTTCTAACGATATTATCTTACCGTATTTTTTCTCTTTTATTTCCTTTCCTCAAATCTAGAATATTTCCAAGACCAAGCTTCAGGCCTTCAGCATTGGTCAGATGAACCTGACCAAAAAGAAGTCCAAAAGAATCGAAGATGAACTCAAGAAAAAGGTTGGTACTTAAAAATTATGAATTGAGATCCATCCTGACATTAAAGGTAATGCAAAGTTTTGGGAAAGTTTGCAAATTGAATGGATAGTAATTCTTGAAAATCTTGATATATTTGGATGCCCCTGTGAATGCATTATAAGCACTAGAATATTTAGCCCCTAAAACACTTATACTTTTGAGAAATTGAATAATAATAGATTTACTGGTGCTCCCGGTAAATTTGAAATAATTTAAATAGCGCCTAAGGCCATTCCATGGTAGCTGCGACCATGAAAATATCAGAATATGCAGATCTGATATAATTTCCAAATGGGAGTAGCAAATTGGTTGATTGTAGTCAAACATTGTTTTAAAGCTTTTAAAGAGTTTATTATTTACAATTTCATCACTTTAGACTCGATTTCAACCACGATCATTGACTATTGTGAAATCGCATATGCTTCAAATATGTTCATTTGAACCTTATTTATGACCCCATACCAAAACTTTGTATTGCCTTTAAGTTGGTTAGAGTAAAAGCAGACGAATAAGAGAAACAGATTGCAAACATTTTTTTATTAAAAGCCATTGAAGATTAACAGAGTTATAAATAAAAAGTTATGATTAATCTATCACAAATTGGCAAGGCAATGATTTACCTCTCCTATCTGCTTCTCTCATAGTGCTCTGTTTTTTTTGTTTTTTTTTTGTGGGGGGGGGGTGTTTATTTGTTCTATGTTATTTGTTGGAGTCAACTTCATGCCACAATATTATTTTTCTGTATATCATGTCAAACCTTAGTTATTTTGATAGGTTTTAATAAATCAAATAATTCAAATGAATCTCAAAGTTCTAGAAAGCATTTTTTAAACACCTGCTTTCAATATAGAACAAACATTGGCAGGGTGTGGTTCAAGGAGAGCTTCTGCTTTTGCAGGTTTCCAAATTTAGGAAAAAAGAGAAAGTTACTTGATCAGTGAAAGTACACTTTAATTTTTTTTTTTTCTTTTTCTTTTCATCTTTCAATTGCCTAGGAACAAGAGAAAGAAACTGCCAAAATCTTTGAGGAGTTTGTTGCTTCTTTTGAAGGAACACCATCAACATCCAAGGCTTTCGTCAGAGGAAATACAATTGACCCAGAAACAAGAGGTAAGTGTCAATTCAAGTATTCTGTGAGACAGGTATACAAAATGACTGTATTTCCTAATTTTGCCTTGAGAGATTCCTTATTTTTTCTGTGAAAGGTTGGCAGTTATGCCTCCTGTAGACTTGTCAACTTTGAGCTTCTATCAGGGTCCACAGGAGTATGACTACTTGTGTTATTCATGATGTTCTTATTTCTATAAATTGTATGGCACTGTTTGAGCAGACCCTCTACCTGATTGACACCATAGGTATGGGGCTTGTATGATGTGCTAGAGTAAAGGGTACGTTTCATGTTTTAAGTGTAGGATCTTTGTATGATACCCATATCATTTTGTTGTTATTTGAATGTAGTTATTGTTGATAGTATTAATTGTTATTATCATTTTCTTATTTTCTCATGTACAGTTGAAAGGTCAGATGGTAAGACGGGTAAGCTCTACAAACCCACTTCTAAGATTGCTGAATCTGTGTACGCTAAACAGCAGAGGGCGATAGAGGAAGCACAGAGAGCGAGAGCAGAAAGTCATGCAATATCTCAGGTAAGATTGAATTGAACTGCAGTGGGATATTGGGCAGGGCGTGGGTGCTGTCAAGAGAGTCATGAACTTGTAACATATAACTGTGAGAACTGTATCATGCATGCCATGTCCTAAAAATAGAGGCATTACAATAGGCCATTTTTGTAATGTAACCAAATTTAATGCATCTATAGGTCTTTGTGAAGTGCCTCAATACAAATTATTTCATTCACCTGATATGAATAATAGTATTTTAATTGTCCGAATGCAAACTGCATATATCAAGTGTTGCTAGGTAGGTCAAGCCATAATGTTTGTCCTACCTGGCAACAACTAATGTATGCAGTTAGGATTCTGTCTATTGAAATACTATTATTCTGAAACAATTTGTCTTGAGGCACTTCACAAAGACGTATGCATTGGTGACATTACAAAACTGGCCTATTGGCACCGATCTATTACCTCAGCACTCTATTATTCTCTGTGTTTTGCAATAAAATTGTTTTAATACCTAGAGGAAGTGTAGATTAAATCATATCACTTCATTCAAAATATTTCATATTTCTTTATATTAATCCCTCTTCTCTTACAGAAAGCAAAGTTGAAAAAAGAGAAGGAAAGAGAAAAACAGAAGAAGAGTAACTTGGAACTGTTTAAAGAAGAATTGAGAGTGTAAGTATAAAATGATGTTCATGATGAAACAGAAAACTCAGATGATGATATGAGTTTTAAGCCTCATATCAAACTTGAGATTAAGCAGGTGAACTTTCATCAACTCTTATGGACTCTTATGTCAACTTTGAGGATTTTTCGGGGTCCAAAGGATTAATCTTAAACTTGCCTACTTAATTGAAGGTTGGTAGAACTTGAAGTACATGTACTTGTGATGTTCACGATTTGTTTATTATCTTCACAACTTGCTTGACAATGTTTTCACAGACCCTTAATTTATCCTAAGGTTAGTAGAAACTGAGAACTACTTGTGGGGTTCAAGATGTTCTTATTTCTATAAATTGTATGGCACTGTTAGAGCAGACCCACTACCTGATTGACACCATAGGTAGGGGGCTTGTATGATGTGCTAGAGTAAAGGGTATGTTTCATTACGCTCAAACCTCACACTGCCCTCTGTGGTGGAGTGATGGCTATGAGACATGCCCTACATTTCATGGAGTAAATAACATTCTGAAACTTTGCCTACGGATAAAGTATCTCATAAAAAGTAAGCCCATGAAGTTTCAAATCTATGCCTCAAGCAATTTTTGATTCGTTGCAAATTGACTAGTAGTCACTATTTACATATCCGCGAATTGACAATTCTTCAATGTGAATAATACATATGGGTGAATGTTCATCTTGGCTGTGCACAGCACAGCAATTTTTGTACACTGCCTAGTACCTGTTGGACGAAATTTTATAAATTTGGTATTTAAAGATGCAGAAAACTCTAGATTATAAAGTTGTGAATGCTCATGGCGCAAGAAAATTCATCCTGGGACATATCACGGTATGTCGAGGGGAGTGGATTCGGCCCCTGGCCCTTTTAGAGTTAAGGCGCCACGGATTNAGGGGGCTTGTATGATGTGCTAGAGTAAAGGGTATGTTTCATTACGCTCAAACCTCACACTGCCCTCTGTGGTGGAGTGATGGCTATGAGACATGCCTACATTTCATGGAGTGAATAACATTCTGAAACTTTGCCTACGGATAAAGTACCTCATAAAGATTAAGCCCATGAAGTTTCAAATCTATGTCTCAAGTAATTTTTGATTCGTTGCAAATTGACTAGTAGTCACTATTTACATATCCGCGAATTGACAATTCTTCATTGTGTATAATACATATAGGTAAATGTTCATCTTGGCTGTGCACAGCAAAGCAATTTTTGTACACTGCCTGGATCCTGTTGGACGAAATGTTATAAATTTGGTATCAAAAGATACAGAAAACTCTAGATTATGAAGTCGTGAATGCTCATGGCGCAAGTAATTCATCTGAGGGGAGTGGATTAGGCCCCTGGCCCTTTTAGAGTTAAGTAATTGGTCTCTTTGAAAGTACTATATGCTGTTGACCCTTTTTTTTTTCAGGCTTCAGCTAGAGAGGGAGGAGCGGCATAAACAGAGAAAAGCAAGAGGAAGCGACGGTGATTATGATGAACCTATTTTGCCTACTCCTCAACCCACCTCCGTCGGATCAGCATCTGATATCAGATTACCAGGTTTGCAATTTTACCCCAAGTTCGTTCATTTTAATATGCATTTTTATGCCTCCGCTACAAAGTAGCCGGAGGCATTATGTTTTCGGGTTGTCCGTCCGTCTGTACGTCCGTACGTACGTACGTCCCGTTCTTGTGATCGCGTTATCTCAAGAACCGATTGATGGATTCCTGCCAAACTTGGATCATGTATGTATCTCACAGAGCCAATGAACTGATTAGATTTTGGGGTCACAAGATCCAAGGTCAAAGGTCACAGGGCTCATTATATATGCAAAAATGGCTTGTGATCGCATTATCTCAAGAAACGATTGATGAATTCCTGCCAAACTCGACTCATGTAAGTATCTCACACAGCCAATGAACTGATTAGATTTTAGGGTCATCAGGTCAAAGGTCATGTGGCTCATTATATATGTCTGTAAATAGCTTATGCATGAATTATCATTAAAACCCAAAGATGGATTACAATCAAACTTGAATTTTAGAAATTTTTTCTGTTTTGGTTTGTAAAATTGCTCTATGGCGGAGGCATCATTTTCGACTGCGCGCAGTCGAAGTTCCATCTAGTTTCTAATAATTTTTGTTCACTCACGAGGAAGTTACAGATAAGGTAAAGCTCAAGTCAAGCGATTCTATTGTGAAAGGCTTCATTAGGAAAAGTTTTTTTATTCTAAAACAAGAAAGTTCTGCAACAAAGCATTCACAATAAGAGCAATGCTTGTAGGAACAACCTTTTGCGACTAGCAGAGAATTTATAGTTGTGTCAGGTGTCATCTACTTATTTTGCTGCATGGTCTTTTGTAAATTTGGACCACTCAAGAAATCTGAACATTTCATTTACACAATAGTTTCTTGTTTTACATTATATTTTTACATAAGAATACTTGTTCATTGGGAGGTTTGGAATCATTGAAATAGAGAGGAAAAAAATTCCTTGACAGATTCCTAATTTTTGCTATAAAAGGTTGGCAGCTATGCCTCCTGTAGACTTGTCAACTGTAAGGTTCTATCAGGGTCCACAGGAGTAGACATTAACTTGCCTACTTCATTTAAGGTTAGTTTAAACATAAACTACATAATAATAATAATAATAATACTCAGTTTTTTATATAGCGCTTATTACCATCACTAAGTGCTTCCAAACTTGGAGGTTATTACCCCGGCTTTAGCTGTGCTTCCATTATGGCGCACTTAGCATTTCAAAGAATTAATTCCTGTCATGTATTTGTGATGTTCATGATTTGTTTCTTATCTTCACAACTTGCCTAGCATTGTTTTAATAGACCCTCTAATGAATCCTAAGGTTGGAGGAAACTTATGACTACTTGTGGTGTTGATGGTGTTCTTATTTCTATAAATTGTTTTGCACTGTTAGAGCAGACCCACTACCTGATTGACATCACATGTAGGGGGCTTGTATGATGTGCTAGAGTAAATTGTATGTTTCATTACGCTCAAACCTCACACTGCCCTCTGTGGTGGAGTGTAGGCTATGAGACATGCCCACATTTCATTCAAAGTATATCCCAAATTATATTACCTCACACTGAATCAGGGTTGGCATATTTCCCGCTTCGGAGGCTTATTTCCCGGACGCCGGGAAATAAGCGGTATTTACCGGTATTTACCGCTTTTTACCGGTATTTACCACTTTTTGCCGGGAAATACCGGGAAATACCGGGAAATATATTTTTCCACTCACTTGTTCATAGGGATTGTCCAATTTTGAACATTATAACAATGGTGGCGAGTATGGTTGCTCTGGTGTGTACTATTTTTTTTTGTTTTTTGTGTGTGTTTGTGTGTTTGTTCATGTGTTTGTCTAAGTCTGTTATCATGAAATGCTGGAAAAAAATACAGGAAAAAGATCCCAAATATACACCTAATCTAGATATGATGTTCTTCATTAAAGAAAACCAAAACCTTCATACTAAGTTACTATTATTGTAAAGTTAAAGTAAAATCAATGGAAATTTTAACAAAATCAGGCAAGGAATAAGGAAATTAAAGCTTTTTGAAATGACTAGTCATTAGAGGGCAATATTCAATTTGATGACATCATTTATGGACAACTGTCCTTGCCTTTTGTACATCAAATTTCACAATTCTTTAGTTTTCATCGTATTTATTTGTGTTCTTGATCCGACTTCATAACATGTGAAGTAGAATATCATTTTAGATTTAGATTATCTCAATCACAAGAAAGAATGAGAAACATGAAATTTAATGTACAAATGGCATGGAGAGTCGTCCACAAATGATGTCATCAGATTGAATATCGCCCTCTAGTGACTAGTCATTTCAAAAAGCTTTAACTTCCTTATTCCTTGCCTGATTTTGTTCAAATTTTCACTGATTTTATTCAATTATCTTAAAATTTACAATAAAAGTAACTTGTGGTATGAAGGTTTTGGTTCCCTTTAAGTCAGTTGCTAATTACCATATTCATGAATATATATTAATTAGCATATGAACAAAATGCCATGTGTTTGGGTGTGTACATGTATGCAGTGTGGATTTTATGAATCTGTTTGTGTGTTTATACTATGAGTGTTGTGCTGCCACTTATTTCAGAACAATATTTTCAGTTGTTGAGGCTAAAAACAAGTAAAATTATTAATAAATAAAGAATTAAAATCATATTTCCCGGTTTTTCCATATTTACCGGATGCCTATCTTATTTACCGGACGGTATTTACTGGTATTTACCGGCGGTAATTACCGCCACCGGTATTTAACGCCCAACCCTGCACTGAATATGGCTTGATCTTTTGTATTCTATTTTACAAAGCTAAGCTTGCAGAGTATCGAACACTAGGCACACAGACATGTTAATAATCTGTAAAGTGTACATTCTGATACGGTCCAACAATTTATTTTTAACAACACTCTGTTTCTTTTGAACTGTTTTTCAATATTACAGCAGGAATTGAGGAATACAGTTATGGGTCACATGACTATGGGGATCCCAACACGACCAATATCTTCCTGGGAAGCATTAACCCAAAGGCAAGTATGACTTGATATTCTCAAGTAGGACTAAATTGCTTTCGTGAAAAATGAGGCAATGTTTTCTGAATCTTATTTCTGGTTCATAAGCTAATGCCCTTTTTCAGCAGGAGATCTCAGAGTAAAACATGCTTTGCAACCACCTTGTGTATAAAGATCCAATTTTGTTTCCTTTCAAAAGTGTTTCTCTTTGCAACCTGAACAAAAGTAACCTGTTTATAAAAACCACAGTTCTTGTCTGCATTGAGCGGTCTTACTATACAGGTTTTACAGTAAAAAGAGATTCATCTAGTCAATATATTACGGACATAATGTTACCTCTCGTCCAGTTGATACTTTTCTGCATTTTTGGCTATTTCTACGAATTGTATGGCACTGTTTGAGCAGACCCACTACCTGATTGACATCATAGGTAGGGGGCTTGTATGATGTGCTAGATTAAAGGGTATGTTTCATTACGCTCAAACCTCACACTGCCCTCTGTGGTGGAGTGATGGCTATGAGACATGCCTACATTTTATTTTAAGTGTATCCCAAATTATATTACTTCATGTTGACTATGGCACAATTTTTTTTTTATATTTTCCTCATGGTTTTTCTTCTTTTTCTGATGTATGCATGTTATTTTGGTTTTCTCCCTTCGAATAATAAGCAGTACATGATAGTTGAAGTCTGATCAATTTGTTTTCCAAAGATGCGGAAGACCCTGGGCGATAAAGTCATGCAAGCTTGTGATGCAAAAAAAATTATCCATGAACATTTCATGGCTCATTCAGGGGGGAGTGGATTTAGCTCCTGGCCCTTTTATCCTCCCCCTCTACCATTCTCTTGCCCTCTCCCCGCCCACTATATCTAACTCCTTCCAATCTCCCCTCTAATCTGCCCATAGATGAATGAGGAGATGCTGTGTAAGGAGTTTGTTCAGTACGGTCCTCTGGCCAGCGTCAAGATCATGTGGCCGAGGACGGACGCAGATAGGCAGAGGAATAGGAATTGCGGCTTTGTGGCCTTCATGAACCGCCGGGATGCTGAGCGGGCTATGAGAGCCTTGAATGGTATGAAAAAGAAACTCATATAGCTGACAGCTCATTAGCTAGGTCATTAATTCAAATTAGCACAGTACGACATGTACAATATGCCTAAACTCTTAAAAGACTATGCAATGATTATTCCACACAATGTAATAATTTTCTTTATTTCTTGACATACTTTCATTTGTTAGGATTTTTAGGAATCAGATTGAAATTAATATCAGTTGGACACAAAACAAGAAA
Source organism: Hemicentrotus pulcherrimus (assembly GCA_003118195.1). Classification (NCBI taxonomy): domain Eukaryota; kingdom Metazoa; phylum Echinodermata; class Echinoidea; order Camarodonta; family Strongylocentrotidae; genus Hemicentrotus; species Hemicentrotus pulcherrimus. The sequence goes on along the minus strand of BEXV01000485.1, from coordinate 172,945 downwards.
TTAATATCAGTTGGACACAAAACAAGAAATTAATTCATTTACTACATAGCTCAAGGACCTTTTAATTTGATGGAACCAAATTTGTACACAAGCACCTGTATTAACTTCATAGTATGCATTATTGACATTCCCTCCTTGTCCTCCTACTTCTCTCTCTCTCTTCCTCATTTTCCTTTTCATCCTCCTCCTTCCCCCTCTTCCTCATCCTCTTCCTTCCCCCTCTTCCTCATCCTCTTCCTTCTCCTTCACAATGATGATGATCATCATCATCGTCGTCATTATTAGTACTTTTATTAAATATCCCTTATTTTCCCTGCAGGCAAAGAAATCATGAACTATGAGATGAAGCTGGGCTGGGGCAAGGCAGTGGTCCTCCCGCCCCACCCGGTCTACATCCCGGAGGCCATGATAGAGCTGACCATGCCCCCTCCCCCGTCCGGCCTGCCCTTCAACTCCCAGCTCAAGAAGAGCTCCAAGAGGGAAATACCCAACCTGCCTCCCCCGGGAATCCAGCTCACCCTGGAGGAGGAGAAGGAACTAGAAGAGGTGATACTTAGCTTTGAATATCTCTCTCCGCCCCTCCCCTGCCCCACCCACTGCCCCACCTAATTTTCCCCTAAGATCCATAAATGTAGCAATTCAGCTTGCCCTAATCTGATGTGTACAGTAGTGATGCTTGTCAGAGAGAGAGAGAGAGAGAGAGAGCATCATACAAAAGTTAAAGAAGTAGTATTTAGCACGTAGTCAAGATAGGTGCTGTATTATCACATTTTTTTACTGGCTCCATGAGCTATTATGATTTGTATTCATGCTACTGCAAAACTGTATTTGATCGGCTTGTAGAGGTGTGTGGATGTAGCATCATGATTTATTACATCGTTTCGCACAGTTACATAAGATTAATTTATTTTCTAGTAACTTATTTCCATGCTTACTGTGTTTGTCTTACCTTGGGAAGGGATGTTACATTTGATATCACATTTGTACAATTTTACACGACATGTATTTTTGCACGACACACATTTGCCCACCAGCTCCATACATGTGGTTTTCTTACATACTTGTTGTTATGAAGGCATCTAATAGATTGAAAATATTTCAACTGACATAGAAATTTTGCCAATTTCAGAGATAGTTACTTCTAGTTGTTTACTACAGTAAGTTGTTATTACATTATGTTTTGAAAATGAGAACCAGAGATATCGCAAAATAAATCTCCAGATTTGGTTTTTATTTTTTTTTCGCTCCATCAGTACGAAATTTTCCAAATATTTTTGGAAGTATTTTCTTGTTTATTATTGCGTGAAGTAGAAACATATTTAGACCACAAATATCATTCATTGTGTTGGTCAAAAATGAAGAAGAAAAAGAAGATAATTGCAATTTTTTTTTGTTGGTGCATTTTACTGACGCTTTTCCTGTTCTTGTTTCGACTCTCGGTTCGTTTCCTTCCTTTCTCGATCGTCTCTCCATCGTACCAGACCTTAAAAGAAGCAGTTGTTAAAGTGGTTATCCCGACCGAAAGGTACTGCAATCAACCAGAGCGTCAACGGCCTGGATTATTTTGTGGGCAGATTTTTTATCTCTCTCTGCCATGTTATTATTGTCTTTCAGCTTAATTCTCTTTATTTCGTCACGCTGAGCAAATAAGATTTTCTTAACGAGGGTTAAGGCAAATTTAGATAGGTAGTCGTTAGATAGACCACTACCAACTTTAGGTGAATTTTTTTTGTTAAAGAGTGTAAAAAAAAAAAAAATAACAACAAAGAAATAGCTTTGATATAACAATGTCTCACATTTGAGAAAATTTCATTCACTTTGAATAACATTTTTTGGTGAATATCTTTTTTATAGAACAATTTTGTTTTGAGCTTCAGAACTTCACAATGAGCAAAATAAATTTGTCACTTTGACTCTTTTTAGCAGACTTTATCAGAGATTGGAGAGTGTTTTAATAAAGAAATACATCTTACATATTGAACCTGTCAAAAAATGTACATGCTAAGAATGAAAACCCTTGATGACGTTCAGGAAAAAAATACTTTGAAAATTTTGTGGGCTACTTTTTAAGCTTGCTTGCATGAAAATAGCACTCTTTAATTTGCATTAAACTATATGCAAATTTGGGGGGCTCTTTTGGGCATTTCGGGGGCTAATTCGCCCTGAGCCCCGTGTATTTTTTTCACTGATTAAGTTGGTGGTGGTCTTGGGACTAAGTAGGGATTTTGATATGAACGTCACACTAGGATATGCACTTTCTTCAAAAGGTATGTATGCGTAATACCCCTTTTTATTTATTTTGATCTATTATTTTTAAATCAACTTTGGAGTTTCTTGTTGAATTAATATTCAATTGTAAGTCATTCTTAGGGTGTAACATTTTCAGAAAACATTTTTAAAGGGGAAAGTGTTTTGAATAGAAGAACTAAGTCTAATTTTAACAGAATACTTCAATATATTTATCAACAGATAGATTCAGACTCTAATTGACAGTCTTTTTAAAGAATCAATTAAATATTGGCCAAAACACACAAAGAATAGTATTTTGAAGTAAAACAGTATTATCATGTTTTCTGAAAATGAATGAACTAATTTTTACTAGCTGTCATGTGAGCCACAAACTAAACATTATTTGACAATGCTCATGTTTGCTCTGAAAGTACTCTCTCATTCAACAAATCGATTGTGAAATAACCTGTGGGCCGTTTCTTGAAACCGTTGTAAGTTTATATTTTTGGACATCCCATCGAAACGTGTGTAATATAATTAATACGCATATCTATGGGGTGTCTACGGACTAGACTTATGATGGTTTTCGAGAAACCGGCGCCTGGTAGTTTGATAATTAGGAAACTAAGCTCCATTTGTTTAATGCAATCATTAGTTAAGATTGATCACCATAGGCATAAATCACAATCTTTGTAAGTCGGTGAACTGTGACCTTAAATTTGATAAAAATCTTTGTTGTCAAAGAACCCAATAGGAAAAATCATAGGTCTTAGTATGGCACACATACTCTGCCAAATGTAGTGTTATAATTTGAGTACCAGTTTATCGTAATTATGATAGTGAGACCATTTTTAAGCTAGTGTTTTTGTAATTATTCAACCCGTATGATATACAGAGCTGTTTAATCTGTTGAGTGTCGGGCAAAATGTTATTAAAGATAAAGTTGAGTTCTGGTCATGCGGTTGCATTATGAAAGAAAAGGTGTGGAATGGATCAGAAAAAGTTGATCATGTAGCAAGTAAGTATTGGTGTGTACTGCAAGGTTCTGGAGTCATCAAAATCATAATAAATTTGGCCCAGTCTTGGTAAAGAAACAAGCACTGTACACAGAAAGATGTCATTGTTTAGCAAATGACATTTATTTGTAATCTTGAACATTCAATGTAAGTTTCGTTTGATTCTGTGAGAATTCATTTTCTTTTTTTACCAGAACTCAAGTTTATCTTTAACAAAAACTAATTTATTTTGATAGTATCTTTAAAAATCTATGGGATTTTGTATATATTATCCTTGTCAGTACTTAGAATAATTGATTCCCAACAACTGTTTAGTTTCTTTAGATTCCTTTATTTGTTGTTGTTCTACATTTAATGAAAATTTTCTATTTGAATGTATGTTTTTCTTCATACTTTTTAAAATGCCACTTGTATTTTATATTTGCGAAGAGACCAACCTGTTTTTATTTAACAAAAATTCTGAGGCAGCTACCCCATTTCTTCATGTTTAAGCCAAGCAATTTCAAAAACAAGAATGCGAGTGTCAAATTGAAATGGTGTGAAAAAGATCATTATTTCTTGCGGCACATGAAGAAATTGACAATAGTTTGGGGGTGCTTGCCAAACAAGCAAGGGGTGTATTTCTTTTGATCCTGTTCCCCCTGCAGACCTCTTCTTCAAGTCATCCATCGCATGATCGAGTTTGTCGTCAATGAGGGTCCCATGTTTGAGGCCATGGTCATGAACAGAGAGATCAACAATCCAATGTTCAGGTAGGTAGAGGGTTGGACAATTTAAATCGATTTCAAATGTAGAAGTGAGCATAACAATTCCAAACATCATAATTGAAATTCATTTTTCAAATTTGACATTTTAATTTAATTCCAGAATTCTAACGAGTTTCACATCTCAAAATGTGCATGGCTTATTTCGCATTAAAAAATTTACTTCTGAAATCTAATTAAAGTCTAGTCCATCATACTTCTATAAAAGATAGATTTTACTTAATTTCATATTCCTCAGAATTTAAAAAAATATATCGGATTTTAAAGGTAATTCAAAGTTTTGGGTAATTTTTTAAAATTGGATGGATAGGAATTCTTTAAACTGATGATATATTTGGATGACCCTGTGGATGTATTACATGCACTAGATTATTTAGCCCCTAAAACACTTCTGCTTTCAAGGTATTGAATAATCAAAAGTTTACTGGTGCTCCCAGTAAATTTCAAATATTGTAAAAAGCTCCTAAGGCCATGAAAATCTCAAAATATACAGTTGTGATATATTATTTCCAAACGGGAATAGCAATTCGGTCGATTGTAGTCAAGAAACAATGTTTTAAAGATAAAGTATCAGTCTTGAGAGGACGCTATAGAACATTAAGAGTTTATTATTTACAATATCATCACTTAAGACTCGATTTGAACTGCAACAACCATCATTGGACATTGTAAAATCGCATATGCTTCCAATATTTTCATTTGAACCAAACTCATGACTCTCTTTTATATACATGTTTTTCAAATGCAAAGATAAAGATTTTGATGTTTAAGCAAGTGTAGTAACATTTGATTGAGTTTGAATTAAGATTTAAGGACACTCCGTCAGTTTATGTAGTCCACTTTTATTCCATGGATTATGTCTGTTCTGTTCTAGATTTCTGTTCGACAACCAGACACCAGCTCATGTTTATTACAGATGGAAACTCTTCTCCATTCTTCAGGTAAAGAACATTTTTTAACATGAAAAAAAAAAAATACGAATTGATTTTCCTGTGTCTACTCTATCTACATTTCAGTAAATGATTCTCCTACTAGAAAAGGGCACCATTGAGCATTGCATAGCATTTGTTGATCTATTACATTATGTACAAATGTTCTTCTCAAAGGTATAAACTTCATTGTTTCACTTCTTGTACCAACTAATGCATAAATTGTGCATGCTGTGTCTTTTGGAACCATGTCGGGGAAAAAGATCGACTACACTTGCTCATTATGTTTGACAGGTTGAAGAAGATATACGTACATGACACTTGGGGGAAGGGGGATTACAAAAAAAAAAGTCCAATACTGGTACCCTTTCTATGTTTTTTCCTCTGTCTTTACATCAGGGCGATTCCATAACCAAGTGGTCAACTGACGAGTTCTGCATGTTCAAAGATGGCTCGGTGTGGAGACCGCCCCCCATCAATCCCTACCAGCAAGGTATGCCAGACGCTTTGGCTCCAAAACACGCCATCACCAAAGCTCTGCAGCCAGAACCAGAACAATCAAAGAAGAAGATTCTCACGAATCAGTAAGTCCATTGCCGGTCCAGTATTCTGTTAAAGAATAATAATAATAATAATAACTATTTCTTATATGGCGCTTTTCAGGTGGACCCTATCAAAGCGCTTTAGAGATATATAAATTATTACCCGGTCATCGGATTCAGGCTTACCCGCACACAATGTATGCACATTCTCCACTCCCTGGGGAGCATTCCAGCCAGGCGTCATTTTTACAAGCGCACACTTGCTAATCTAAGCACATTAGCTTTCGCATCCTGGGTTCTTCTGACTATCTCACATAAACTATATTATTCAAAAAAGGTTTGTGGGACCATTTAAAAAATGAAAAATAAAGATGAAAAAAAAAGGAAGAAATCTTAGGAATTGACTTTCTTTTGAATATTTTCTGCTCTTGATCTTACCTCTATATAGCTATAATCAAATCTATATGGTTATTTGGTTCGGTCAAAGAGACAACCTGTAGGATAAGTTAAAGGGATTGGGTAACTTTGTCACAGATTCTGAAAACAAAATCCTGGGTTTTGCTCATGCTTCAATGATAATTGTAAACCTTAAGGTCAGTCAGGTACCCCATGACTTTCACAAGCCTATCGCCTGTATGATTATCAAGATATTTATGATTGAAATCAAATTTTTGCCTTTTTCTAATGGATTTCATAACCCTACAGTCTATTAGGGAAATCAAGTGGGGTAAAAGCGGTCAATCAAATATTTTTACTTTTTTAAGGCACTTCATGATCGTTTTGAAGTAGGGCCTTGCATCTCAGATTTAACATTGTTAAACGATGCCTTTAAGAGCTATCACCGTGGCATGGATAGGTACAAGATTCTAGAGACCATGGTTGACTTCTAAAAATTAAAGAAAGACATTTTGGCTCCTAAATTGAACTACTTGATATGAATGTGCTCCAAAGGAGTCATAGTCTATATGCCACATATATTTGTCTAGTTCTAATCATATCTCTATGGTTTGATTCAGTTTTTCAGTCAATGAGATTATCTATATGACATGTTTAGAGCAATCACCTTGGTTAGATATAGGATAGGAATGACTCTGGTGTACTCATTTGAAATAGAAAGCAGGTGGAGCCTCATTCCTCATCACTTCCTGTCTAGTGTGATCATATCTCTATGGTTTGACTCTTTCTTTTTTCCTGTTACAGTCAAAGAGATAAGCTTGAGGACATGTTGAGAGCAATCACCATGGATTGATATATGATAGGAGAAGCTATGATGTACTGCCTTGACCATGCTGAATCGGCAGAGGAGATAGTGGAATGCATCGCTGAATCGTTGGCCCTCCCGGAAACACCACTCCCCAAAAAGGTAATGCCTTCAATTCTTTCTTTAAGATGATACAATCATTTTTAAGCCGTATCATATTTGTATTTTTGGCCCCAAAACTTTGGACTTCATACCATGAGGGCACCCAAATTGTGTCTGTGTTGGAGGCGTTTGCTGCACACACACACATACACGTACACCTACACAAATTAACACAAGAAAAATTTGTAATAAACATTTTCTGTGAATTTTTAGGAATAGCCGTGTTCAATCGCAGCAAGAATCTTTAAGTTGAGGGATGTATCTATTGTGATTTAAGGATTTCGCAGCATGAAACTTTATCAAATGTGCACCACTTTTGAAATTCATGAACATTTCCTGCATGCAAAGTCTTTGGTGTGCAGGTAGGTCAGGACAACTAGTGAAAATGATTGCCGTCTAGAAATGCTTTTTCAGTTGCTTACCGCCTTTCTCTATCTTCAGATGGGCCGACTATTCCTTGTCTCAGATATCCTCTTCAACTCCAGCTCCAAGGTGTCCAACGCATCCTTCTTCCGCAAGTTCTTTGAGAATCACCTACCCGTCATCATGCAAGACGTGAGAGAGACGTACAGGGGCATTCAACAAAGACTCAAGGCTGAGCAGTTCAAGGTATGATATCTTCTCTATGCAAAATCTAGTGATAGAAAAAACATCGCCA
>BEXV01000485.1:114181-124542 GCA_003118195.1 Hemicentrotus pulcherrimus | reverse complement strand
CCCCCCCCCCCCCGACACCGACTCCAGTAACACTAACACAATTTTAGGGTGTAGCTGGGATTCCAATCGTTTAATATTTTCAGAATTTTTTTTGAGTGCCCAAGCTGGAGATCTAGAAGAAAATATTGACGTACCCATGAAATGTCCATATATGTAAGTAAATATTTCTAAGATCATGTAAACAAAAAATGCAAATACGGCATCATGGCATCCCACTATTAGAGCCCACCCAAACTATGATGTGCAAGCACCAAATACTCATGAATGCTCACCAGAATAGGATGTGTATGCAAACGTAATTCAGCTGTAATCATGCAATTCCTCGTTCTGTCAATCATGTTTTCAGGAGCGGGTGGTGGCCTACCTGGACGGTCTTTCAGATGATGAACTAAAGAAGGAATCTAATAATGAAGCAAGGAACGATGCACTCTCATCCATCATCAAGGTAACGGTGATCTAAATTTATATTTGTTTAGAAATCCTTATGACCCCAGGTTAAAAAACCATACGACTGCTCAGAGTATATATTTATGCATCATTACTTGCTTTTACAGCTAATGAAATAGTCATCAAGTTTCATTTCGTAGGCTTGTATCATCATGCTTGTTGTTGTGTAAACCATCGAAAATTGAATCAAAAATACAAAATTGAAAGTTTAAAATAGGTACAGTAATCAAAAATTGAAACAAAAAATCTCTATGCAAAAAAAAATCTCTATGCAAAAAAAAATCATCCAAATTAAAGGGCATATGTGACAATCTATTGTATTCACAGATTTATGGAAATGTTACATTTTGCAAAACAGGCAGAGGCAGTGGCCTATTGCAGTGGCCAATTCATTTAATTAAAAAAAAAAAAACGATTTCATCATTTATTTATCATATTTATATGATGTTTTATTTATCTTCTTCAGGCTCTACGGAATCTTGTATCTAAGGTGCCCAATCAGGAGGAAAAAATCAAGAACCTGGAGATGTTCAGACTCAAGATGATCTTGAGGTTACTCCAAATCTCGTCTTTCAATGGAAAGATGAACGCACTGAATGAAGTCAACAAGGTGATAGCTAACGTGACATACTACACACACAAACAGACGGGCGTGGATGAAGAGGAGTACCTTACAGCAGAGAGAATGGCTGTAAGTCTCCCTTTTTTTTCTTCTTCACTTGAAGCAATAAGAGATTTGGGGGAGGATTAGGCGTCGAGCTAACTTTGATAATTCCAAACACATTATCACAAAATTGTATATGTTGAGGTTAGCACGAGATATTTATTTTATTGAAGGAGCTTTTATTATACCCTTTCATGGTCAAGGCCGCCATTTTGATTTGCGAGTAAACATTGCGGCATCAATGTTTTCAGATGCGCATGTATTGTTGCGTCACTGCCTGGCTGTTTGCGTGTGTAGCGCTGTGCGCTCACATATTGACATGAGTGCCATTTTAAATTACGAGTAAACAACTTAGTTAACTTGAATTTAAAATGGCTCTAGTAACCGTGAAAGGGTGTATGCTATGCGGTCAATAAAGTCATAGCTCTTTATGGAATTGTATTTAAATGTATTGGCTGTTTAAAGCTTATTTTTATCATTTTGGAAAACAATTTAGTCTTAGTCTGCTCCCGTTGTCCATGCCCAGTGTTGCCTTTGATGGGACACTCGCATGTTGTTTCAATGCATTGATGTGGCTGATCTTATGTTCCTTCTGATTGGTCTTTTGTTGTAGGAATGGATCCAGGAGAATAAGGTGTTGAGTATTGTTCTCAGAGACAGTCTCCATCAACCTCAGGTAAATATACATCTTGAGATTGAAAGATAAATAAACTAACATTTACTTCTGGCATCAATTATACATGTACAATTTAACTTTAGTAAGAAATACATAGAAGGCGTTGGGTAATATTTTGGGAATTAGTCTATCTTGATTTTAGTGAAAACATTTCTGTTGTCGCAACAAAATTTACATGTCAACTTTTAGCATTTTGTATTATGAAGTGATTTTCATTGGTTTTCATTGTTAATGTTTATTTCCTTATAGTTTGGAGAAACTTTTAGAAGATTCTAAGATCTGTGATCAAAGAGAAAAAGTGTTGAATAGTAGCTGTAAGACTTCTAGAAGTTTGTTTATGTAATCATATTAATTGGCTTTTATTGCTTTTTTGGGTCTTATTATGTGGAGGAGCTAAAGAAATCTTAAGATTTGTGATCAAAGAGAAAAAAAAAAGAAAGTTAGATTTTAGTTTAAAGACTTTTCAAGGTGTGTTAGGTAATCATATTCATTGCCTTTTATTATTTATTTTCATTTTCATGTAGTATGTGGAAAAGGTTCTGAGATTTTGATCAAGTAGGAAATTGTTAAATGTTGAAGACTTTTAGAATTGTGTACCAATATTCACATACTTTCATCATTTTATTTCTGTTACTTTTTAGTATGTTGAGAAACTGGAAAAGATCCTAAGATTTGTTATCAAAGAGAAAGCCCTTACCATGGAAGACTTGGACAACATTTGGGCTGCTCAGGTAGGTTACCAGTCAATTTCAGTTGCTATATAAAAGCTGTTACATTCAGGAGGGTTTTATTTTTGCAATTTTCATGAATTTTGGCTGGGTGAGAATTCAAAAAGGCACACAAATATATGAAGAAAGCGCTATCAATGCGCATGCAAACATGTATAATAACTAAGCAGTTGTAGTTTCTCCGCTATTATTCTAAATTTAAATGTTAGAGGGATATTAGATGATCAAGTTTAGACCATTGATGAGAGGCTAAATTCAATTAATTTTAATTCAGTTGAATTCATTTTAATTCAAATTTGATGTATTAGCTTAAAAGAAAACATGATTATATAGGACCTAAGTGTCAGTTATTAGTGCCAAATATGGCTATGAAGCTTGTTGCTTGCCACCTTGCTAAGTATCACTGACATATGCATACTTATACTTCTGTACTTACCTAGGTTGGAAAGCATGAGGCCATTGTGAAGAATGTCCATGATCTACTAGCCAAGCTTGCCTGGGACTTCTCCCCTGAACAGCTGGATCATCTCTTTGATTGCTTCCAGGTAAATTGTCTTCTTGTTTTACAACACTTCAAGATTTCAAGATTCAAGATTTCCAATTTATTCATGTTTCCAACAAAACATTACATATCAATTATAAGCATTTATAACATATTTGAGAAATACATGTTGGAAACAGAGGGGTCCACTAAAAAGCAATGCTTGTACAAGTGTGAACACCTCAAATGAAACTTAGGAATAATGAGTAATTAAATTAACTAATCTGTAACTACAAAAGAAACTACAAAATAGGTGAAAGAAAAAGGGGGATGCCAACAGAGACGAGAAAGGGACAAGACAATACTTTACATGACAAAGATAGAAGAACACAGTCATAATACAAAGAGTAGATAATGACAGAAGAAGTGAGAGATCGAGGGTACAGAAAATAATACTAAATAATGAGCTGCATGTGGGGGTTAAGAAGAAGATAAGGAAAGAGAAATGCGTGTTACACTTTTGTAATTGATGGATTTTACAGGACCATGTCATTGTTGTTGGGTGTTGTTCTTGTTATGGTCGTCATAATTATCATCATCAACAAATAAATAATGGTCCTTGTCTGTCTTTGCAGGAAAGTTGGGCCACTGCCAGCACCAAGCAGCGAGAGAAGCTCCTGGAACTGATCCGAAGGCTAGCCGAGGACGACAAGGACGGTCTCATGGCCCACAAGGTCCTGTCCCTGCTCTGGACCCTGGCCCACCAGCAGGATGTCCCTACGGACATCATGGACCAGGCCCTGCATGCCCACACCAAGATCCTGGACTATAGTTGCTCACAGGTGAGCTCAAAGTAGGCTCATAGCTAGTCGTCATCAAACAAATCTGGGAAAACCTCTAAATTCTGTAAATGTATGTTTGAGTGTATCTAAGTAAGGGACTTAAAGATGAATTTGAGTTCTGGTCATGCTATTGCATTGTGAAAGAAACGGTGTGGAATCAGAAAAGGTTGATCATCTAGCATATAAGAATTTGTGTGTATTGCAAGGTTCTGGAATCATCAAAATGACAAGAAATTTTGCCAAGTTTTGGTAAAGTTACAAACACTGTACACAGAAGGATGTATATACTACACGAACACGTGGTGTAAAAATCCTACCCCAGAGCTTTACGATGTTACATGACATATTTAGAATATGAAGGCATTTGAAGAGCAATGCTTTTCAGGGAACATGTCTTATCTGATGTTCTTCCACACTTGCATAATAATAATGATAACGCTCACAAATTATTTTTCACCTCTTCCCAGAACTCTACCTTCTCTTTAAGGACTTAAATAACAAGCCTAATGACCTTAGACTTGTTCAGATATGCCAGGGTAAACTGAATAGCAACGACCACAAAGATCCTATGTGTATTCATTATCATCATATAAAACATGTTGCGGTTTACCACCTCTCCAATGAATGTGTCTTTATGTGTCTTTATGATCCAGCGGCAGTTGCTCCACATTTAATCATATTTCTAACCTAAACCCTGGAACCATCACAACACCTACTCCACCCTGAACCTTCGCTGAAAACCCAATCACATCCCTAACCTTTATCGTTGAGAGAAAGACTAGAGCAATTATCACATGAGAAAAAGTTGAATCACCACGTGAGAGATACTTCAAAGTAACGGGGGTTCTCTTTGTTTTTTATTTGAAGCACACCAAGCAATTATCATTTATGAAATAAATTAATCATATATGTGTTCACAGGACCGAGACTCCCAGAAGCTGCACTGGATAGACAAGTTTGTGGAGGAGCTGAGGAAAGATAACTGGGTCATTCCAGCTCTCAAGCAGATCAAAGAAATATGCAGTCTGTTTGCTGAGGTGAGTCTACCATTAAGCTTTGCATCCTTTAACTTTAGAATAATTTGTCAGCAATTGGGATTAATCCAAATATTTGCATATCAGGGTGCTCAAATTGAGTATAAATTGCTATTTATCCACTTCAATTGGAGATTTCTAACAATTCTTTTGTTGTACTTGCAAACAGTGTACATTGGCTCTGATGCATTTGTCTTCTTTCTTTCTCTCACATTGAGATATACCCTCTCTTCTATCTAAATTATACTCGCTCCCTCTTTCCTTCCCACTCTATCTCTCTCATATTTTGATTGTAAAATTACTCTCTTGAATTTGTAAATTGTTGAATGTACATTTTAATACTACTATCTTTATCTTGAATATTTAAATTGTTTCTCTCTGCCTTGAATGTTTGAGTTATATATTCTTTTCTTCTGAATATCTCCAGGCGCCGCAAAACTACCCCACTGCCCAGCGGAGCTCCCATGTGCAATATCGGCATGATGTCATCAACTCGCTGCAAACCAAACATTCTCTGGTGACTTTGGTGGCCGAGAATCTGTCCAGTTACATGAACCATGCAAGGCAGTCTGCCAAGGGTAGGATTGTACTTGATAGAGTCCTCTACCCTGTAATTTGATAATTATGCAGGTTCAGTTGAAAGAGTAATGGTCTTGGATAAGTTGAATTTTGAGCCCTGTTTCATAAATTCATGCAGCTCATTTTAAAAACATACATTTTCTTTCTTCCTACAATAGTAAAATAAAATAAAAATGAAAACAAATTGATTTACAAGTATAAGTAAAGTTCAAGTTCAATTTGTTAATCAGCTCCCAATGCTCATCCTTGTGTTTGATTTTACTCTCTCATATTAATTGGATACAATGTTATGGAGCAATTTGTGAAGTCCCTTATAACTGAAAGGAAAGGGTACTATACCAACTACTCTGTGGATTGGTTTGGATATAAATGAACCCTTCTTTGCTTTTCCCTCTTATGTTTGATGCAGAAAACCCTGATCCCCAAAACATACCCCCAGACAGCAGGTATAGCCATGTACAACAAGTCCAGGAGAGGCTCAACTTCTTGAGGTAAGTTTTCCCTGCTCACGTTTTACAAAGATATTTGAAATAAAATATAAGATCCTAATTTAGCAGTTTTTCCTTTGATTACCCTCATTTATGTATATATAGCCCTAGAAGAAAAATAATCATTATACTGAGATTTTTCTATAGTGGATAATGTAAAAAAAACAACAAAAAAAACAAAAAAAAACATGGCTATTATGGTACGTTATTTCCTTTGTACCACATGAATAAAATTATCAGTTTATCAGTAATCTCTCTTGGTTTAATAAGTTTTTTTTCCATGGTTGTATTGTTGACATTGGGTCATTTAAATCTAAAATTGTTTAAAATTGGTTTTGAATGAAAGAATGGAACTTTGATTTGATTAAAGCTTTGATTTCAAGTTCTGTTTACTGTCTCCTTCAATATTTTTACAGATTCCTGTTAAAAGATGGGCAATTGTGGTTATGTGCACCCCAAGCCAAAGAAGTAAGTAAAAAAAGAAACCAATACTCATCTAAAAATACATGTATTTTTCTCAGTTACGGTTTAGTTGAAATATTTAACCTACTTAGGTATCCAGTTGACTTTAGTTTTTAGATGGCTAGCAAGCAAACTTCATCCAATTATTTACAAAATATAATGTCGAAGGAATCTCCTTGTGCATGGGGTCACCAGGAGTTGGGAACGACTGGATGACCCCCAACAACATCAACATGTCATCAAGACAGATGTGCATACTTGCACAGGACAGAGTAGCCTGGAGAGGGTTTTTCCATGGGGTCACCAGGAGTTGGGAACGACTGGATGACCCCTAACAACATCAACATGTCGTCAAGATGGGTGCATACTTGCACAGGACAGAGTAGCCTGGAGAGGGTTTGTCCATGGGGTCACCAGGAGTCGGGAACGACTCAATGACCCTAACAACAACAGCAACAACTAATGTTGGAGCAACCATTGAATGATTCCATGTTTTTTTATCATTTTCATTTCAGATCTGGCATTGTTTAGCAGAGAACTCTGTGTATGTGAGTGACAGAGAGGCATGCTTCAAGTGGTTTTCAAAGGTGAGTAATTAAAGTATTTTGTCTGTTTGGAGTCAGAAGGCTGTTAACTCTTTGTGTAAAATGATATGAAGTAACAACCTTCTGGCTCTAAATGGACGATGCAGAATGTATCCCAATTTCAAGGTTCCATGTGACTTGGGTGTCTCCATCATCTCACCATTATACTGCTTACCACAAGAACACTTTTTGTTAAGTTACAATAATAATAATAATAATAATAATCTAGATTTATATAGCGCTTAATTTGAAATAACCTAGCTTTACAGATAGTATCGCCCCCGTCCTTCAATGTGTCTGATAACCTGGAAGTTAGAGGCATAACGCACTACTTTTTAAGTTTATGCCCTGTTATGTGAACATTTTCTTATGACTTTTGTTTGTTTTTATGTGTACTTTGTTGTTTGTTTTTGTGTTTATTATTCAGTTGATGGGTGAAGAGCCTGACCTTGATCCGGAGATAAACCGTGATTTCTTTGAAGACAACATCCTCCAACTCGACCCTGCACTGCTGACAGAGAACGGCATCAAGTAAGTCTCGTCAAATACTCTTCACTCAAACTACCTCGTACATTACTCTTAATAGGATATCTGTTTGATTTTTGATTTTTAAAAAAAGAGAAAGAAGTAGCATGGAGATTTCTCCTATGTTCATATGCTAATTCCTCTTGGATGTAAAGAAATTTTGATTGAAAAAATACTGGTGTCATGGATATCACTTTGTCACCAAATCCTTAAAATGTTTCTGTATTATTTTCACCATTTCGGAGGAGCGGGGGTATTAATTCTTCACTGTTCACCTTATGTTTTATATTGTGTCCCCTTATCAACTTGTTTTTGTTCATTCTCCGCTCTTTTAGATGCTTTGACCGCTTCTTCAAAGCCGTGAACTCCAAGGAGGGCAAGCTGGTTCCTAAGAGACGAGCCTTCCTCATGGATGATCTAGAGCTCATAGGTCTGGACTACTTATGGAGGGTGGTCCTCTGTTCAGGGGATGAGATTGCGCTCAAAGCCATAGAACTACTCAAGGAGACCTACACCAATCTTGGACCAAAGCTGCAGGCCAGTCAGGTATTTCCCAAGATCTGAATCTTTTTTTACTTTGTCTAGCTTGGTTGCTTCAATTTTTTAAAGGTCTAAATGACTCAACTATGCCTTTGCATTATTGGCACCAATTATTCTTATCTTACATTCTTTACAACCACCCAAAATGTAAATTGAATTGAAAACTGTGAATGATATTTACAAAAAAACAACAAATTAATAAAAATTGCAAATGCTGTACATGTACAAACTAGTGATTATAGATTCCATTCTGTATTGTCAATTTAGAGACTTCAGTGCTAATTTTCAATTTAAACTGTTTTTATTAATGAACTGCACAGTGTACTGCAAAAGAAAATTTACTTGGATTTTTTTTGCTTTTTCTGCTCGGTTTTTATGTGTATTTCATAGCATTTGGATTAACTTAGAGAATTGTTGATACTTTGTGGTTTAATCATATATTATATCACCCCTGACTCTGGACAATGTACTAAAATCTTCATCTTTGTTATCTTTCAGAGTGATATACATGAAGATTTTATCCAGTCTTGTATGGACAGACTGAAAGCTATGTATGACACACTCAGGATACTGGAGACGGACAAGGAATGTGCAGATAAGGTCAGTCGATAAGCTGGAGTAACATTAATTTCACTTTGAAATAATTTTCATTTGTATTTGGTTACAATATTGACAGTTTTGTTGATGAGCGGTGATCATACTACAATGAAATATGTTTTAGCCCCAAACTTCTTTATAAATGCAATTATCATCTCGGGTTTATAGGTATGAACATAGATACTGAAAAACAGGACACATTCGCGTCCATGATACATTTGTGAATATTGTGAGTGGTTTAGTTTCTTCGTTAGTGCTTCACAAAAGATTCATGCCACAAAATTATTGAATAACAATCGACACAACACTGAATTTTTTTAAATGAGCAATTTTTTTTTCTCCAGTGGAAATGGCCATCCTTAAAAATTTGTGAAAGTTGTATGTTACAAAAGTTTTTGGTTTTAAAGTATTATATGAAATACTCATTCAATTGTCAATTTGTCATAGTGAACTACTTGCCATGAACTCACAACATTTCAAAATGGGCATAAAAGCGAGCATTAGCAATACTAGGAGATAGAATTAAGCGACATAGATCTCTGTCATGTTACTGGAGATACATTGGCCAATAATAAACGATATGCATGGACATGAATAAATCTAGTGAATAAATAAAGCTTACAACAATCTTCACGCAACCTTTTAATAATAGTGATGGGTGACTGTGTTGCTGATGCTCTCTTTCATGTAAGCAGGATGGTGACCTCTTCAGTTAAAGAGACAGCACCCCGTTCTGCAACCGTATAGAAATGTCGTCGACAGAAATCACGATATTCATGTCTTCTTTTTGCATTTGGAGAACATTGTGGGCCCAAACCATTGCAGGTCCGAGTCTGTCAGAGATGGCGGCCATTAAGGAGATCTTATAATTCTTCCTGTGGGTTGTTTGCTTGATGTTGCCAGCAGACCCGGCTATTGTGTTTGGTTTTGCGTTTGTATCTGTTATCACCGCGGGTTGCTTGTATGCACTGATGGGCTTCGTCCGTCTTGGATGTTGACATCAGCCATGACAATTCTGCAATATGCAGCGATTATGTTGTATAACTCTTTGGAATCTTGGTGCGAAGTGCTTGGCAGCTCCCAGTGGAGAATCAAGTGCCATGTCGGTCTTATTATAATGTTCCACTGGAAGACTGCCATCCCGCTGGAGACGGCAGAGAAAAGGTTGACGTGCCATGCAAGAGGTGCATAAGGCACGGAAGATTCTCGAGTGCGGAGAGAAGATCACGGAGAAGTGTTGACTCGACTGTGGCGGAAGCAGGAGTGAAGAAACCTTGTGGTGTTGAAAATACGCGGGCTGGAAACACGATGCGGGATTGGAAGAATAAACATAAATGAGCCGCGTAATGGAAAAATTCTGGGAGCATGAATGTATACAAAAAAAGTGTGAATTTATGAGATGCTACAAATGCTTGTCCTTTTTGTCTGAAATATGTAGCAATATACTGTAATTCTTCCCGTTCTACTATTTTCCACATATACATTTCTCTCCAACATACTTGTTTCCACTGAAATAAGTAGCAGTATTAATACTGATCTTTCCTTTACAATGATCTTTACATCAGGTGCAGCATGAAGCAACGAGAATGACAAGAATTCTGACAATCTTGAAAGAGTATATCAGTGAATATGACCTGGACTTCACAGAAGAGAGAACCATTCTACCAATGGCAAGGTGAGTCCTTAGGCAAGGCATCTCAAAAGTTATTAAGTA
>BEXV01000485.1:100311-113904 GCA_003118195.1 Hemicentrotus pulcherrimus | reverse complement strand
TTTTTTGTTCTTCACTCAGAGCTCACAGGGGCAAGCATGTGACCCTCAATGTGAGGTTTCCAAACCAGGGCAGGCAGGTTGATGACATTGATATCTGGTCTCACACCAACGAATCCTTAGCTTCGGTCAGGAGGCAGATCCTTCTCAGGTAAGCACCCTCAACTTGTGTACTGTTGGCTGGGCAGTGTGTATTGCAGGAATTTAATCATATTTACTCCTGTGCCCCAAGTTCTTCAACAACTGCATACCTGCCAACCCTTACGAATAATCCAAAATTATCTGTTTTTTCCCCTGGATTTTTAGGACCCCAAAATCGGAATATTCTGTTTTTTTCCAAAATTTTGATCATGTGCCGCGATGTGAGAGATCACGTATTGCGTGTGTTGAAGGGTGAATTTGTATTCGCTTTATTGTACAGATTTACCGCGTATTGCCAGTTACACTCCCGCTGCATGTGCGAACGTCTGTTAAGGGTACAGATTTCTTATTTTCGAGGGCATACCGTGCTAAAAATTCCTAAATTCTTATTTTCAAATGTTGGCAGGTATGCAACTGTAATTTAACGCACAATTAATTCTGCTAATTGTGCTTTGTTTCATTGTTAAATTCAGTATGAAGTATTTTCCATTGAAATTCACTGTACTGTCAACGTACCTGTTTGAAATTTAGGAATCAGAAATTTAGCGATTCATGGTCGAAACACAATATTCAATGTTCAAATTCTTGGACAGGATTCGCCCTCCCATGACACTAAACGGTTTAAAGATAAACTCCAGTTCTGGTAAAAAAAAAATTAATCTCACAGAATCAAACGAAACTTACACTGAATGTTCAAGATTACAAATAAATGACATGTGCCGACCAATTTTGGAAGAAAATGTATACTGGCTGAGTAATGAGCATAGAAAGACAAGTAAATCAAGGTAGTACCAACCCTGACACTGTGTGTTGTCCCATATATAGCTTTCTGTTTACAGTGTTTGTTACCTTACCAAGACTTAGCCAAATTTATTATGATTTTGATGACTCCAGAACCTTGCAGTGCACACAATTACTTACATGCTACATGAACAACTGTTTCTGATCCATTCCACACCTTTTCTTTCACAATGCAATTGCATTACCAGAACTCACCTTTATTTTTAATCAAGAGATGATTTTACATCAGTATTTAGGCCTCCACTTTTTGTGAAGGATTCAAGCTGATTCTACAGCATGCCAGTCCTAAAGAGCAAATATAAAGTATAGTCACAGCTTTAGCAAACTCTGATATAGAAAGTCGACCTGCCCACAAAGACCACTTTTCTTTTCCTTTGAACAGCATTTTTTTCCAACTTGTACTAAACAAACCTTTATCTAAAGATCACCTGCTTATGAAGATCACTTTTCCTGACTCCTTTGGACAGTCTTTATAGAGTATATACAGGTTTTACTGTAATAGTTTTGTGTCTTTTACCTTGATTTTTGAGCGTAAGCAGATCTCGCTACAGAGCTTGACCAAAATGGGTAGCTTTTAGATATAATATGTACAGGTTTCATCATAATACGTCCTTTTTTTAAATGTCAATTTCACAGAGCGAAAGCAAATTTAGCGACAACGCGGTTAGACCTGTACATAAACGGGGAGCTTCTAGACCCAGCTGAAGACAGGCGACTGGTTGGAGACATTCCTCTTAGAGACAGAACGGTGAGTGATGGACAAAATAGGTTATAGGGAGGAGGGAGAAGTGTAATGTAGAGGAAGATTGTTGTAATTTAGTGGTTGTAATTCAGGGTGTTGTATCTAACTGTAGACCTCGTCATTCTGGCCTAGGTCCTAATGACAGTAGATGCAAATGAAATATTGAATAATCTCTTATGTCTATCTCCTTGCAGCTTTAGTAGCCTAGGTCCTAATGACAGTATATGCAAATGAGATATTGAATAATCATTTATGTCTATCTCCTTGCAGCTTTAGTAGCCTAGGTCCTAATGACATTAGATGCAAATTAAATATTGCATGATCTTTTATGTCTATCTCCTTGTAGCTTTAGTAGCTAATCTCTGTCAAATGGGTGCCCAACATGCTCTTGTTACCTGATAGTTAATCAGACTCCTCAGATGTATCTTTGCATCTTATTGTAGACCCCATCACTTCCTAGGTTTAATGATTTTAGATGCAAAGAAATAATACTTACCATCTTATGTGTCTACCTCCCTGCAGCTCATAACAGCTAAGCTGTGTCAGATGGGGTCCAATATGCCATCGTCACCTGATAGTTCATCGGACTCTTCGGGTGGATCACCGCATCATCCTTATGATGGACCCAACGTGGAAGCAGAGAAGTGTCTTCCAGGAGTGGTGAGTTGCCAGCCTCCCTCTCTCTTTTCTCCCAATCCTCCTCATGTGGAATTTTCATGTTATCATACAGAGGGTCCCAGAAAAAACAAAACCGAGAATTATTGATGTTTTATCATAACTTATTCACATTTAAAAAGGAGGAGTTAAGTCTTTTGTTAATTCCGTTTGTTGCTACTTTAGCGGTGTGTCTGAGGTATATTTTAAGCTGTTTATGTTTTCTTTCAGCTGATGTCTTTGCAACACACCTATGTAGAGTTCCTGTTTCACCTGTCTGACTTGGGCTGTAATCTCAACATAAGTCCTCTCAGGAACGGGGCTAGAGCGTTACTCAAAATCATGCCAGCAGGTACTCAAGTTCTTTCCAGTTTATCTCTTTTAATTAAAGACCCTAACCGAAGTGAAACATGAAATAGATGAATTATATATCAACTGATAGCTTATAAGCCATATAATATCAATTATGTGCCATTTTAGTGTCTGTCAGAGAAATATCAGCTCTCTGAAAACTAAAAATCAGAAGTTGTGGACCTGAAAATTTGCTTTTGACGCTGTCGACACTTCTTATGTGGAGTATGCTAATTCACAATGACTTTGCATTTATTAAGCACGGCTCATCGCCTCGGCTATAAACGTGGACGGGTCGGGTCCACATGTTATGTCGTCACTGTAACTTCGTCAAAGTTGACGCCTGTACCCGTAATTTGGAGGGTTGCAGAAAATGAGGTTTTAATTTGCTTTTGTGCAGTAATGAAAGGGTAAATTCTTTTTATTCCTTTATATTTGTATTCTACATTCATTAAGTTTTCCATTTATATCAAGTTGTATTTTCATCAGATATGGCCTTTAAGCTGTAATATTCACCCCTTTCATCATAGAAATGCAAGATGTACTCATTGAAATGTATTATGTTTTAATAATGGCTGGAGGGAGCTATGGGGAAAATATCCACACTCTGCAAGGGCATTTGGATGTTATATTGTCTTGCTACATGACAGTTTTGTTCTTAGATACTGCCTTTAAGTATTGGCTTGCATGGTGATGTAGATATACAGTAGGCTTGCGGTTGCACCATGTGAGAGAGTGGGAGGATTGGGGATAACCAACAGTCTTTTTCAAGACTATCAACAATCCTTTTCAGGACTACACACACTCAAGAAAGAAAGATTACAGACAGTCCTTTTCAGGACTCCCCAATGCTCCCCCTCTCTCACTTGGTGCAAGCGCAAGCCTACTGTATGGTTTTCATTCATGTTATCAGTTTATTTCTCATTATTATCAACAGCATTGTCATCATTATCTTTATCTCCATCATCATAATTATTAATTTTCTACTTCTCTTCCATTTTGTCGTCCTGTAGATGTGACTGTAGTTGACAAACTGATAGAGATTTGCAGGAACAATGCCAAGCTTGGAGATCAGTCGTCTTCTCCTTCCCTTGAATCTCTCTTCTTTGGGTCGTCGTCATCTCAGGTTCTCTATCACCTTGAGGTATATCTTTAGTTTTCTTTAATTTGACTCTGAAATGCATGTTCAGGTATTATGACGGAAATCGCCGCATTTGGTTATCTTTTACATGTAATTAAATTGCAAGTGATGATTTGAAAAATTATCTGCACTCAACAAAGGTCTTACGCCTAGTAAGTTATGTGTGTATAATTAGACAAACAAAAAGAATCCACTTTGTTAATGTCATGTGTAAAGAATCTTTTTTTTTTTTAGTTTGCAAATATCTTTTTGATGAAATGCTGGGCTATTTATGCATACTAACACACTGCTTTTAACGATGACGTTGAGTTCTGGTCATGCGATTGCATTGTGAAAGAAACCGTGTGGAATCGACCATAAAAGGTTGATCATCTAGCGTATAAGAATTTGGATGTATTGCAAGGTTCTGGAATCATCAAAATGATAAGAAATTTGGCCAAGTCTTGGTAAAGTTACAAACACTGTACACAGAAAGATGTATATGGGACTACACGAACATGTGGCGTAAAAATCTTACCCCCCAAGTTTTACGATGTTACATGACATATTTAGAATATGAAGGCATTTGAAGAGCCGTGCATTTCTGGGAACATGTCTTATCTGATGTTCTTCCACACTTGCATAATAAGAATAACGCTCACATATTAATTTTCACCTCTTCCCAGAACTCAACCTTCTCTTTAAGTTAATTGTGACTGTTTTTTTCTATTCGATCACAGGTTGTGTACTCCTTACTAATGCCAGCCAGACAGCCGCACAGTGAACCAGCGTTTGATTTCCAGGTACATTAGTATAAGACTATTGTCTGCTTCAGGGGAAATAGTCAAAACAGTGAAGTCTAGAGATCACCAAGGGACTTTAGTTTTAACTGTGACCCCCCCCCCCCACAAAAAAAAAATAAGCTGTCAGTAAATGTTTCTTGTAAATAAACAAAATAAAAGCAATCTTTATTTGTTTTGGTGTTTAATACCTTGAGGGTGATACATGCTGTTACCTACAGAGGACTGACACAAGTGATAGCTCTGTAAGAGTATTATTGGTACACAGCTAAAAGAAAGACTCACTTAAATCATATATTGATAGTGCAGGTAGTGGGTTTTTTTTAAAGTAGAGTTTGTGTATTAACAAGTTTTTATCAACTGAAAAAATGAACTAAAAATTATCAACTTTGTGGCCTGAAATTTGTTCGAATTTGAACCACTTGTGTTTATTCCCACAAAATTCTCTGGTTTTACAGTTGTAAATATAGAGACACATGCCAATATTTGATGGCAAGACATTGATCTACATTTGCCACACTCAACCCAGGTGATGTAAATGGGTACCAGGCAGGAATCGATTCCTTGAAATGCTGGAGCGCTGTCATGGCAGCTAGGCTAAAGCCGGGTTAATAATAAATGCGCCTCGGAATAGAATTTCTTGATAGAGGGCCCTATAGAAATGCCTATTATTATTATTCTTCTTATTATTATTATCTCTACCTCGTCTCTTTCTAGTACAATTTCTTGAAGAGCGGTGGAGTGCCTGGGGTGATGAACATGCTGACAAAGAATAATTTCTTGCCTAATGCTGATATGGAGACGAGAAGGTGAGTGGGTTTGGACACCTTTCAATATTACACAGTATAAAAGAAAGCTTTGAATGAAACAATCGTTGAATGAAACTTTTTTTCTGTATTTCTTGTAGAGTCTGTTGATTGGTTCCTCTGAATAGTTTGTGACACAAATTCACTGTTTTCTTTCCTTTTCTTCAATTCTTATTATCTTTTCTTCTTCCTTTCTTTTTTCTATGTTCTTTCCTGTCTTTTTCCCCTTACTTTCTTCATGGTTTCTTCCCTACTCCATTTTCATCTTTTCTTCTCTCCATCTATTAATTTTATGTTATTTCTGCATTCTTTCTTATGCCTTTTTTTTTTCTTCTTCTTTTCTCTGCTTTCATGAATAAAAATTTCCTTCTCAATTTTATTTTTTTTCCTTTATTTTCAAATTTGTCTACATTTTCAAATTATAACTTACCATCCTTTTTTCATCTTCCTCGTCCATGCATCCATCCATCAGATGTGCTCTGCTGATGGTGCTCAAGGTGGGCAAGCTCATGTTCACCACGCAGGCCTACGCCCGCATCACGGCGGTAGCGGAGGCCTGCCAGACGGACCCAGCCGGTGGTTCCAGCCAGTCATCAGTCTCCCAGACCACCCACACTCAGGCAGTGGTCCTCCAGCAGGCCATGCAACACATCCCTAACCCTAACGCTGAGTGTGTGCTGAGGAATGTCGCTGTAAGGCTGGGCAGGCAGGCAGCTGAAGAGGTGATTTGGCAATTTCTTTATCAACTATGTAGGCAGCAGCTACTGTCCAGCTATTCATAGTTGGGCTTTCTGAGCCGAGTAACTTACAACATTTATTCTCGTAACCATATAGTACATTCAAAATGCAAATTTTTATACGAGCTGTGCTTGAAAAGATGGGGAGGGGATATTGTGTAAAAAAGGTGTGTCTATTTTTCAGTTTCCCAATGCTTTAAACAGAAATTAATTTCATATTTTGCAGGCAAAGAGCGATACCCTAGACCTAAGTGTTGTGAAAGCTATCAAGAAGATTGCCTGGTCGGCTGGCTGTGGATGCTCTCATCTACTGCATGGCTCAAACGAAGAGGTTCACAAATCTTTTGAAAAGGTTAGTAAATAAACATTTTATTCAAGATTCATTTTTGCTGTCTTTAAGTCCACTGGACATTACAAGCAACAGCTGTAATCAGACCTGTGAGCTGAGAGCAAGAAGAGCATTAAAGTGACTTGGTAACATTGTTGAAGGTTGATGAAAAAAATGCTTAATTTTTGTATAAAATGTTACTTACTATATTCCTTCTACTGTACTAACCCTCTGACATGCAAAAAATTCTAACAAAATTCTCAAACCACGAAAATATCTATGGTTTTCTTTGAAGGCGTCAATGTATGACACCCTCTAACATTTTTTAATTTTCCCAACCGTTTGTCCATGAAAAAAAAAGACTTAAAACAGGCTATAAAAAATCTGTCAACACTTAAATGTCTGGAATGGAATGTAGAGATATTTTATTGCTTTGTGACGGTTTACATTCACCTGAACTGTAATTAAATTGTATTAATATATTTGGGAGAATTAAGGAATCGATCAGATCAGTTTTTCCCACTTTGTACCATTAATAATGGACCGTTTTCACTCACATTTTCAGATTATCTTTAATTGTACAGCTAGCATTGAAGTCACTACCTTAGCACCACTCTCATCTGAACAATGTTACCAAGTCCCTTTAATACTGTGTTAAGATTTAGAGTAGCTTTAACTTGTGGTTCTATTCATCCCTCTTTGCGGTTATGTTCATTCCCAAATTCAAGGTCACTGGGTCTAATACCAAACAGTGCTTGTGGAAGAAAGTTTAGGGTTGAATTGATGGTGAATGAATGAAAAAAAAAAAAAGTATGAAAATCATGATACAGAACAAATGCATCTCCACTTTACAGTCGTAACAATAAAATGGGAGAGAAGGAGAGGGGGAGAGTGAGAACAAGAGAGAGAGAGAGAGAGAGTGAGAGTGAGTGAGAACAAGAGACATTTAAACAGAGGGAGGAGAATGAAAGGGATACTTATGATTGAGGGGAGAGATATTCTTCCAAGAGAATTACAATTATGTCTTGTAGCAAGTAAATAAATATGTTCTATATAAATAAATAATTGCTATGTGTGCTGGCAGGCTGACAGTGGTGAAGCAGATGGAGATGACGCAGCGTTGTGTAGGGAAGCACTGGAGGTGTTAACGGTATGCCTGGCTCTCTGCCCTCAAGCATTGGACGCTCTCAACAAGGACAAGGCCTGGCAATGTTGCATTATAGATCTTCTACTTCTAGCTAAAACGAGGTCAGTATTATAATAGTCAATTCCTCTTACGGGTTATGAAGGTCTTTTTGTCTTTGCATGTCAGCCCGAAAATTGCTCATTTTTGTGATTTGTGTACAAAACATATGGAAGTATCATTTTTCCTGAAAAGAGATAAAAAATTGGTTATTTGGTCTTGTTTAAAGCTTAGGTATTTGTTTTGGGGTCAAATTAGTACAATTGTAGATAGAAATGAAATAAAAAACAAAAACAATAAAATATATGTTAAAAAAAACAATGACATACATGTACATAAAAGAATGCTTAAATATGAAGAATATATGATTAATGGGTAAAAATGTGAATTTATGACCTTATTTGCATAAATTTACATCAATATGCAAATGAGTGAATTTTTCAAAAAATTGAAATTACCATAGTATTCTATACACTTTTTAAAAATATGTTGAATGTCTAATGGTATTTGTTTTTTTCGTTTTACAAATAGACGTAGTTTAAAATTGGATTATTATATGAAAACATGAGGGTGAAAAAGAAAAAAACTTTACGATATCACGTCACACGAAAGTCATTTCGGAATTATATTTTGTTTAAAACTGAATATACTAATGTTCGTTCCGAGAAATATAGGGTTTGATGTGGTCGTTTATATTTACACGAAGTGACCGCACGCAGCTTGACTTATCATTTATACTATACAAATCTCATTATACTCGGGCGGATGATTACAAATAATGTGTTTTTTCCAGGCTGAAATCCTAATATAATATGCATCGAATATCGTAGGGCCACACTATTTAGCGCAGTTTCACACGAAAGTGCGAATCGTAGAAATCTCTTTAGAAAAGATCTGGACGGGATTTGGACTCCCTGGCCGATCGCCTCTTTTCCGCCTTCTTGCCGGCGTTGGCCATCCGCTTCCCGGTCATCTTCTTACGGTGGTCGCCTGCCTCCTTGTTCTTCAACCCCGCCGTCAGCTTCTGCATGCCCTTATAGACTGCTTCGTTGAAAGCACGATTACGGGGCTCAGCCTCCATGGAACCGCGAATGCCGTCATGAATCATCTGCTTGTAGGCGTTGGCATCGCCGCGTTTCTTGATGCTGGAGCGGACATGTTTGATCTCTTCGTCGGACAGCTGCTGGTGGATCGCATTGACATCCTCCTTGAAACGATCACGGATGATTTCGAGCTCTCGCTTCTTCTCCTCGAAATCGCGGTCGCTAATGGCAACGGATTCGACCTGTAAAGAGAGGAACGATTGGAGGTCAAATGTGAACAACGTGCATGTATACGACGACAACATCATGCCCGGATGGAAAAACTCCCCCCTTAATTTTTTTTTTTTTTCTGGAAAAATAATTGCTGCTGCTTAACCGGACTTATAATTAGACGGTGTTTTCAAAGGGAGATAACATGTATACGCGTACAGGCAAATTTGAAATCGATTTGAATTGGGGGTAGTGAGCACTATTTTCTTTTTCTNTTGTCTGTTTCAATGTAAACAGGTCTGTACGTGTGTCTGCTATGGAGCAGTTTCAGCTAATAGCTACCAAGTGTTCATCAGGGAATCGCCCCCTCATCTTCTTCATCACCCTCTGTTTCTCAGTCCTTCATGTAAGTTCTCTTAAAGATAATACAAATTTTTGCTTAGGGGTCATGTTTTTGGTTCAAAAGAACATATTGGTTGCATATGCGATCCTACAATATTCAGTGATCGTTGTCGCGGTTGAAAATTGAGTTTAAAGTGATGAAATTGTAAATATTAAAGTCTTTATGTTGTATAGCTCCCTCTCAAGGTCAAGATATCAATTTAGCTTGAAAACAATGTTTTTAAACTAAAATTGACCGATTGGCTATTTCTGTTTGGAAATTATATATCACAACTGCATATTCTGAGATTTTCATTGTCGCAGCTACCATTGGATTGCCGTATAAGCTATTTGAAATTTGTCAAAATTTATTGGGAGTATCTGTGAATTTTTCTCGAAAGCAGAAGTGTTTTAGGGACTAAGTTTTTTAGTGCTTTAATACATTCTCAGTGGCATCCAAATATATCAATGTTTTAAAGAATCGCTATTCGGCCTTTTTCAAAATTCCCCAAAACTTTGTATTACCTTTACGCCTTACGCCGTTACGTGGCGGTTGCTATCCAATAACATCCTTTATAGCAGGGCTCCAACACTCCATGATTGTTAATGCCATTTGATTCCATTATTACGCAATGACTCTACTCAAGTGTGTGTTTATAACATGTCTGTTCTTTATCAGTTTTCCCAAGTTATACTGAAAATAAGGAAAATGGGCAAAAAAGAATTTCCCTTTATCTAGTCCAGGGAAAGTCAGCAAATTTTAGAAAAATCAGGGAATTTCATTGGCTTCAAAAGTAGTCGGTCTCTAATATTTTATCTTGGTTCAAACAGCGTATTCACAAGGATGATTAGCTATGAAAGCATTTTCAACAGAACATAGGTTTGATAATGATTTTGGAATTTCAAATGCCATTAGGAATTTGTCTTCATGAACCCTGTTGAATTTGACCACCTTTTTTTTTTAAATGAAAAAAGAAAAGAAGGGAAAAAGAATTTCATGTTGTTAACTCTTTGAAAGGTGATTCTTAACTCTATTGTTCAGACACCAAATTATATGTAAAGGATGAAATGAAAACAAACAACCCTTTTAAATGTTTCTTTGTGTTTCAGAACAAGACAAAAGAGCATCCAGGTTCATGTAGTGAATACTTCCTGTTGCTATGTCGGTTACTCAACTATGGCTACGTGTCCAACAGCTCCATGCCCAACGCAGAGGCTCTCCTCAACAATGAGATCGACTGGCTAAAGAAAGTTAGGGTGAGTATGATTAACTCTTATCCTGCCACAGATAATGGGATTAACGCGAGGGTACTATCAATAGCGCGTGCAAAACACTTGCTGAGGTGTACAACGCACTATAACAATAGCATGCATGCAGCCTTATGGCAGGCTATGAGTTAAGAGGGCAAAACTAATATACTACTCTTGCTCCAGCTATATCTTGGATGAAGTTAAAGCCTGTAACAATCGTTGCTGGAGCTAAAGTCACTTGGTTATTATTTTGTTGACCTTAGTTTGCGTAGGAGGTGCCATAATCGGTAGGATGTCCTGCAAATTCCTGGGTTCGATCCCTTTCTTGGTGCTTACAATCGTGGACAAGGTGTCAAACCTTCACATGTCCATCCCTCTTGACCTGTACTTGTACTGGGTAACTGGCAATACCGTGCTAATGATAATCAAAGGCCTCGGGGGAAGAGCAGTATTAATAATGATCAAGGTACCTCTGGGTAAATAATACAATATCACACCTAGTATAGTCATTGATATTACTATTATAGGATGGAGTATTGACCACAGGAGAATGTCTGTGAAGAAATTATCTGAGGGTCACCAAAGTATTACTACAGAACTCATGGGTTTCGTGACCAGCAGGAATAATGGACGCTCTGTGATATGCTCCATATGACGATGATTGTCTTATGATTGTTGCTGCATCATTCTCGTCGTCATTATTGTACTATCATTGATGATATTTTCGATTGCAGGATGGAGTGTTGACAACAGGAGAGTGTCTGTGTGAAGAGACTCTATTGGAGGGTCACCAAGGTATTACAAGAGAACTCCTGGCTTTCATGACGAGTGAGAAGAAGTTCCAGGTCGGATCCAAGAAAGATGGCTGCCAGCTCATCAAGGTGAGCTCATGTTTCCATTGTTTGTCCCAATATTTATCCATTGATCTGTCAAAAGATTAGTAAACGGGGGGCTGTAATGTATTTTTACTGACCTTCTTTGTGAATTCAGACTACATACCTGCCAACCCTTCCAAAAAATCTGGAATATTCCGTTTTGGGGGATTTTAGGACCTGAAAATCCGGAATATTCCGAATTTTTACAAAATTTCATTAAAAAATAAAAATTATGTATTTATTTTTATATTAAAAAAATGAAAATAGTTATTTACAAGTTAAGCTTGTTTTATAATGTGCTGCGATTTGAGAGTTCATGTATTGTGTGCGTTGAATGGCTGCATGATCGAGCAGCGAATTTTTATTTGTGTTTTGGTACAGATTTACCGCGTATTGCCAGTTACACTGCCGCTGCAAGTGTGATTTCTTAATTTCGAAGGCATACCGAGCTAAAAATTCCTAATTCTTATTTTCAAATGTTGGCAGGGGTGAGACTATTGTGTATGATCCTGATATCTGATGATGATGGAACCATGAAACAGGGGATAAAAGAGCACAATTTTTGTGTTTGAATTGGAAGGTGATACAGTTAACAAATTGATACTAGTGCATTGTTAAAGCCTAGGCACATACATGAGTTCCTGAAACCAGTGTTGGATCATTAAAGATAATGTTTGTTCCCCCATTATCTCTCTGCAGGAGTTACTGGATGACTTCTTGTTCCCCGCGTCCAAGATCGTCGTTCAGACGTTAAAGAATGGAGCAGAGACACCCCTAGACCCCGTCATTCCAGTGTGCACGACCCCACCCACGATAAACGCTGCTTTCGACCTCCTGGTGGCGCTCTGCATGAACTGTGTGCCGAACCTCAAGCTTGTCACAGATACGCTGACTGACATGTACTATTCAGGTTAGTCTTGTGTGGACTTTCATGGTGATCTGAAAATTTTCTCTGGTGACATTTGCTCCGACTTTTATTTTCCCGAATAAATTTGGGTTAGGGTTAGCACTGCAGTTTTATTTAAAGGTATTACAAAGTTTTGGTAAATTTTGAAAATTGGCTGGATAGTGATTCTTTACAATTTTGATATATTTGGATGCCCCTATGGATGTAATATAAGCACTAAAAAAATTAGCTCCTAAAACACTTCTGCTTTCGAGAAAAATTGGATATACAAATTTACTGGTGGTCCCGGTAAATTTTGATAAATTTCAAATAGCACCTACGGCCATACGATGGAAGCTGCGACCATGAAAATCTCAGAATATGCAGTTGTGAGATATATATTCCTAACGGTAATAGCAAATTGGTTGATTTTAGTCAAATAACATTGTTTTATAGCTAAATTAATATATTGACCTTGAGAGGGCGCTTTATAACATGAAGAGTTTATTATTGACAATTTCATCACTTTAGACTCGATTTCAGCCACGACAATGATCACTGAATATTGTAGGATTTTATATGCTTCCAATATGTTCAATTGACCCAAATTCATGACCCCTTACCAAAACATTGTATTACCTTTAATGGAGGTCTAGAGTTAGGGTAAAGTATAATGTTTGGTCCAGGTTTGATGTTTAGGATTTGGTTAGTGCGGGATGTTGTCGGAGGACCATTGTGGCTGGAGCATGCGTCACACAACCACATTTTAGGTAGTAAGAACTGAGCTGGGGATGGTATTATATACATTGTTGCAAAGCATTTTGTGTGTTATCTGTGAGATTCACAAACAGATTACCGTAAATCTGTAAAAAAATAGATAATCTTAATTACTTTGTTCTTAGAACAAAATGAGTAGAATTTTTTTTATTGAGACAATACTTTGTATTTCCCTTTAGTTCACAGAATTGTGGTATTTTTTTATATGATGAAGAGTTGAATTTTCCCACTAAATGAATTGACTAACTCATCTAATTCTTCTAACAAGAGGACTTAATTTAAATTTTCTAAGAGACTAACTCCTGTCCTATTCATCCCTAAAGGTACCTATCCAGGATTACAGTTAGGCAGCTTTGGAGAATAAAGGGTTTCTTTTCGTTTGTATCCAGCAGGTAATGATGCACCCTTGACGGAATGGGAATATCTTCCTCCTGTTGGTCCAAGACCTAACAAAGGCTTTGTGGGACTGAAGAACGCTGGAGCAACCTGCTACATGAACTCAGTCTTACA
>BEXV01000485.1:77907-87952 GCA_003118195.1 Hemicentrotus pulcherrimus | reverse complement strand
ATGTCATTATTTTGCTTCTTCTTGAGTTAAAAAATGAAGAGTTATGATTCCTGTCTGCTTTATGTATCCAGGGTGTGAATCCTCTACCCAACCCTCATGGTGATCACATGTGCTCAAAGCCCATCATGCCCATCCAGGCTCAGGTAGCAGACCTTCTCTTCTCACGGGGGGCGTACATCAAGAAACTCATCGAGGACTGCAATAACTCAGAGGAGACGCCCAAGCTTCTCAAAGTAAGTATTTGATGGTCATGATGTTGGGTAAAGCTCTCTGCAGCTCCTCAAAGTAAGTATTTGATGGTCATGATGTTGGGTAAAGCTCTCTGTAGCATCTCAAAGTAAGTATTTGCTGGTAAAGCTCTCCCCTGCAGATAATTTTGGATAGTTGAGTTTACTTGCCTGAATAGTTGATACATGGCTTAGTTAATATTACTTGCATGTAGTGGATATCAGTAACACAAAGAAAATCCTTATGATATTTGAAAAAATATCTTAGTGGACGGAATAATGGAATATGGTAGGTCAATGATGTAGAGACCAGGACCAACTCAGATGCATTTGGATCATGCCTTCATCTCTAATAGCTTAGTATCTGATGAGATTTAACCCCAAAAGGCCAGCAGCATATTTTAGTGGACTGTCAGCAGATGTTTTATTTTTCATGAGCAAATCTCATTTTCATTTGTTTTTCCTTCCTTCCCTCCTTCCTTGTTGCGTGCCTACGTAGTTCTGCAGCTGGGAGAACCCAAACTTCACCCTGGTGGTCCTAGGTGAACTCCTGTGGCAGGTGGCCTACTCGTACACCTATGAGCTCAGACCTTACATGGATCTTCTACTACAAATCCTACTCCTGCAAGACTCCTGGCAGAATCATCGCATCCTCAACGCCCTAAAAGGTCAGTAGTCATCTGCTTTCTTTCTTATTTCCGCATAGCCCATGGAGGTTCAGAGTATCCTAAAGGTCAAAATGAATCGGCTTTGTGCTCTCAAAATGAAATAAATCATTAACATATTTTTCTCTTACATTCCTTTATGAATCAAAATTACAACGTGAACCCCACCCCCCCCTAAAAGATGACATTTTTTATATTTCAGATAGATATGGAAATTAAAATGAGCTTAATCTTACTTAGGTCGTGAATAATGTTATGTATTTGAATATTTTATATTCTAGGGCATTGTGAGCTTTCTGGGCTCTAACCTTGATTTCATCAAAGATAAAGGATTATGTGCATTTGGGTTTTAGATAGGTTTACAAAGCTGGAATTATTCTGTTTTTCCCTCAATATTACAGTAGTATGTATGCTTTCAGGTTGTCCGTCGGCATGTACAGACTTCCCGTTCTTGTGATCTCGTTATCTCAAGAACCGATTGATGGATTCCTGCCAAACATAGGTCATGTATGTATCTTGCGGAGCTAATGAATTGATGAGATTTTGGGGCCACGAAGTCAAAGGTCACAGTGCTCATTATATATGCATAAATAGCTCGTAATCACATCATTAGAACCGAAGGACAGATTATCATCAAACGCAGGACATAATGAATTCCTTTTGTTTGCTTGAAATTCCTTTTTTTTTGTGGCCATCATGGTTCTTTTTGGGGGTTGCGCAAGGTTGGCAGCTCTTGGTTTAGGGTCAGAAGTAGGGTTAGGGTAAGCGCTTATCCAGGGTTGAAGTTAGAAGTTTTGATTGTAGAAATAATTGGCAGTGAGATATTGTCACAGGAGGAGCATGTGCTTATTGATCAATGCGTTTCTCTGTTTCCATACCAGGAATCCCTGATGATCGCGACGGTCTTTTTGACACGATCCAGCGGTCCAAGACGCACTACCAGAAGCGAGCGTACCATTGCATCAAGTGCATGGTTGCGCTCTTCAGTAACTGTGAGGCGGCACACAGACTGCTCCAGTCGCACGGTGATCTCAAGCGAAAGTGGAACTGGGCAGTGGAATGGCTAGGAGATGAACTAGATAGGGTAAGTCATGAGTAAATGAATTCCAATACATTTCTGTAGTGCTTAGTTCAAAAGCTCCAAAGCTTTTGATAGACTACTTTATCAAGGGCATGGTAGCAACAAGGCATTTTGTTTTTATTCCACTCCTTCTAGTTCATTAATGAATTACCAACAATGGATGTAAAAGTCATGGGTATTGTTTTTGGAAGAAAAAGGTAATTTTTTGTTAGTCCATATACATCTTTCAGCACTTGTAATTGTTGGGCAGGATTGGCTGCTCTGCGTGCCCATGGCCTATTNGGCAGATGTTGTTTTTGGAAGATTATATGCGTCTTCATGTCAACAATGCAAGGTAAAATTGTCGGTAAGATGTGTGGAAATGCCCTGTTCCATAGTGGTATAGTTATTGTTCCATTCGTAGTCCCATATGTGCAGATTTGTGCTGGTTTTGGCTTGATTTTTATTTTTTTTTACTCTGTTGCCGTATATACGCCGCACCCCGACTTTTTGATTTATTCTCTCCCAAAAATACTGCGGCGTTTACACCGGAAAATACGGTAGTTTGTTTTTTATATATTTGTAAAAATGCAAAAGAAAATGAAAATCAAACAGCAATAAATAAATCAAATCAAATCAAATCAAAAGAATAAGAAGAGGAAAAAATGTCAGCTCTGACTTGGCTTTGTTGAATCCAGTATAAGTCATTGATCTTTCTCCAATTCCCTATTTTAATCCAATTCTATTTCATATCATTCTTCGTTTGTGTATTTTGTCTTTGACCGTCTAAAGAGACCCTACTCTGGCAACACGCAGTATACATACAACAGCTGGTCTCCGCCTGCACAGAGCAACGAGATCTCCAACGGCTACTTCCTAGAGAGATCTCACAGTGCTCGTATCACGTTAGAGAAGGCTTGCCAACTATGTCCTGAGGAGGTGAGTGAAGCACAGGATCAGACCAAGACAGGGGCTCCGACCTATTCTCTGGTGACCATTGGTTCAGGCTTTATACAGGGGTCTGATTGTAAATGAATTTGATTTTAATTTTAGGTTTAGGGCTTGTGTTAGCTTAAGTGTTTGGTTCATGTTTCAAATTAAGCGTTGGGTTAGTGAACGATATTGCAGCAGGACAATTATCTCCATAGCATGGATCTTACAAATTTAAGTGCTCTGTCAATGAAAAATGTTGTAAATAACATCGTCCACATCATGCTGAGAAAAGGTAAAGACAAGTTTTGGAAATGCCCCCCTCTCAAAAAATGAAATGGAAGCTCTTATTTCCAATCATGTGAAAGAGTATGTTTTGACTAATACGTGATGATACAAATTTTGCTGAGAAACCGCCTACTAATTGATATATTTGGTAAATTATTATTTCTATCTGGACCGGATAGATATCGTGCATGTGTCGCGTAGTCCCATATACATCTTTCTGTGTACAGTGCTTGTGACTTTACCAAGACTGGGCCAAATTTCTTATCATCTTGATGATTCCAGAACCTTGCAGTACACAAATACTTATATGCTAGATGATCAACCTTTTCTGATCGATTCCACAACGTTTCTTTCACAGTGCAATCGCATGACTAGAACTGGTCTTTATCTTTAAACATTGTAAAGCACTATACACAGATGTTATTTGTGGGACTGGACATCATGTGGCATCACAAGTTGGTTTTTAGTTTTAAAGTAATTCTAGTTTTATTTGTAATATGAAGCCATTTCTAGAGAAGTCATTTTCATGTGGTATTATAACAATGATGTTCTTCCAGTCAGGAATGTAAAGAATGCAAAAACTCAAGGAGTATATTTCAGCTTTATTAACACTCGACCTCCTTTATAATGTGACCCTAGGAACCCGATGAACCCGAGATGATGGATGAACATGAGGGTTCTGACCCCCAGGACGAAGCCCCTGTCCCTTCAACTTATCCGCAATCACTACCGCACCTACAGACGGCTCCCAACAATCAGCAGCAACAGCAGCAATCTAGTCCACCACCTTCATCATCGTCATCGACATCGTCATCGCAGCAACAGTCCCAGCAGCAGCCGCCTGTCACAGCACAAGTAAGTGATGGATTGAAAGTCGCTCATTTCTTATGTTTCGTTGAAAGAAGCTTTTGCATGGGGTGTCATTTCTTTCTCATTCATTTATGGAAAATTGAAGTGGGACTTAAACAAGCAAAATAGAAAAACAGTGATAAGAAAAATATGCACATACATGATAGATACATGTTAACAGAATTTAGATTTTTCAGAATAACTCACAAACTAAACAGTTTGACGTTCCTCAGCTATCATCTTTCTGATGGGCACACAAGCCCCTCTGCTATCACATTTCAAACTATATAAGTGGTGAATTTGCTTTCTTTATTCATATTTTCGTCTTACGTAAAACAAATGACTGATATAGAATATATGTTTTCATGAGGTTAGATGACATAGCATGATATTTTGATTGAGGTAGGTAATACTTGTTCTATCTGGGTGTGAATTCTTCCCGTCTTCAGAACAGTCAGATGCAGCCACAAGTGCCCAACAACCAGCAAGCAGCCCACGACACTCCCCCAACCTCAGGCCAGGTGGGTAGCCTCCACAAGCACCCTAACACAATCAACAACACCCTGCATAGCCCAGAGCAGGGGGGCACTACCAGCCCTACCTCCACCACCACTACTACCACCCCTGCAGCTAACCCGCCAACCAGCCCACCGGAGGAGCAACTGGATGAGAAGATAGAAGGGGGTAACAACAAGGAGACTTAGTTGGTGGGCCGGCCAAAGAGGGCGCTGCTTTTAGACAGACAGCAACGGCAGCAGAAATCCCTGGAGGACTTTGTGGAAGACTTATTTTGGGTCAAGGCTCAAGTAAGGATGTTTCTATGGCATCTACAAATCCCTTGGGAGGAACCTGTGATGGTTTGGTATTGATTTACAGAGCACTAAGTGGATATTGGTGTATCCTTTGAGGAACGCTTTCCTTTGTTCAAATACCAAGTGAGGATGCTTCGTTTGCATGGCATCTACAAATTCCCACGAGGAACTTCATGATTTATAAATGTTCTAAAGAGCACTTTGTGGATACTGTATCCTGGGTTGCGGAATAAGTGAGGATTTATCCTTTGCATGGCACCTGCATATCTTCTAGAGGAACTTACAAAGATTTAGCCATGTTCTAAAGAGCGGTTAGTGGATATTGTTCTATCCCAGCTGAACTCTTCACCAAAAAGGAAACTCCCGGTCGCATTGTTCTTTTTGCTTGAATTCATTGTGATGCTGATGATCGTCAAAGGATAAGTGTATGGGAGAAAGAGATAAATGTTTGGAGATAGCGACAGTTCTGTTCAAGTTTTATCAATAGAGGAGAACTGATTTTTTGTTGTTTTTTTTGTTAAACAGTATCCTAGCTGTTGGTGTCTGAACCAATGTGTAGCTCCTACAGTTCAATGTATCGCAGATCACTTTCATATGGCATAGTGAAACAAAGTAATGGATGATTTACATAGGCTTTGTGTACAGATATGTTAGAGACAATTGATTACATTTCAAGTTGCAGCAGATATTCCTAAAGTGACCCCTTATCATAAAGCAGAAAAGACAAGCTATTGCCTTGAGGAACCATGTGGCTTTTGCAGTTAGCCTAGGGGAATCGGAGAGATTCAGTCTTCAAGAGGTTCCCCCATTACCCACAGGCGCTGGGTGTGTCCTATGTGGAAGCTTTGGGCGATGGGGGAAATTACGAAGCCAATTGACTTATGTTTTCTGATGCTGCATTACTATTTAGTACACTAATCTTTCAACTGACAGCAAGGAATTTGGGGTCGAAAAGCCTGTGGAAGGAATGAGGTCTGGGGGATGCTTAGTCATATAGGTTACCCCTTCCAATGCACAAATGCTTTACATTTAGCATTGGTGCATTACTTGAGGTA
This sequence comes from Hemicentrotus pulcherrimus, assembly GCA_003118195.1. NCBI lineage: Eukaryota > Metazoa > Echinodermata > Echinoidea > Camarodonta > Strongylocentrotidae > Hemicentrotus > Hemicentrotus pulcherrimus. Next base: position 82,066 of record BEXV01000485.1, on the reverse strand, counting down.
GGGGGGTTTCTACTAAGGCCTGTACTCGTAGTTTGTTGATGGGTGATTGTGATGATTGTAATAATAGAGGTGCTCAAGGGCGGGCAAAAAGACCTTGATGTAAAATGTTTTGTCTGTGACTGTCATGCCCTGATTCGTCACAGCTGCAGTTTGAACAAATTCATACAGTTTTGGGAGATAGATATCCACCACATGCATTTCACTATCTGGGTAAATATACAATAGTCGTTACAATAAAGGAAAGGAGTGGAGTCAGACTTTTGAAACGCAACAATGTAGAAATGAGGATATTCCCTGTAATATTGCAAAGCTTTTCTTGAAAGGTAAAGCTTGTTCCAATACAAAGCAGTAAAACACCGCACAAAATATGTGGTCAAATGAAAATCACTTCATATCTATATTATCTGCACCTTTTCCATGTGAAGGGGTTATTTTGTTGGGGGGGTAATGTTTTAGCCTGCCTGTACTCACCAATCTGTATGTTATACATATTAGTATCTGTATCATATAGACAACAGTGGTGCATATTTTGTATGATATGGCCTTTTGAGAGCCAAAAGGCTGTTGACTCTCTGTAAAAAAAGGGAGTTAAATGCCCTTCTGGCAATTTCATTTACCGATGGGTTGTTTTTGTTGTAGTTTACTCCCTCTTAAAAGACAAAAATAATCTTTCGACACTTAAGTTTTGGGGAAAATGTTAAATATCTGGCTAGGAGGTAACTATGGGTGATGCCTAATAGGAATGCATATTGATATACTTTAAAATGTGTTTGCTAGGTAAAGGTGGATGCATATGTGTGTAAGATATCCCATAGAAAGAAGAATGGATTAAAGCAGCTGGTTTAATGTGCAGCTTGATACTGTTCAGGGGCTTCCCCTGATGCTATTTAGGGGCTTCCCCTGTTCATTTTCAAAGCTTGTCATCAGTCATTGAGACTATTGCTGATTATTCATGGATTTCTTGAAGACCATCCCATCTGGGCCCCATTTCATGAAATTCATTTTGAATGACAACTTCCTCTTTTCTTTGACAAATCTGCCTATAAGACAAAAAAATAAGACAAAAAAATAAGACAACGCCAATCACCTTTTCAATCAACCTTGGATTCCACTTTCAATATCTCCAAGTTGTGTGCATGAGTTAATTCAGAGATTGGGATTCTGTACAGAGAAGCATGCAAGCACAATGTGGCACGTTACCCATTGCATTCAATCTAATCGTTCCTAGTGTTGCAAACCAGTGTACATACATTGTACATGCTAAGGTATATAAAGTACAGGAGATATATCAGTTTGCAAGACTCTTAAATGAATAAGTTACAGCATGGTTCGAATTGAGCGAAATGTAGAAAAAGGGAAATGTAGAAAAATGAAATTCTGGGAATGAATATGGCATTTCTCTGCGATATTCAGGGAGATGTTTTTTATTCTAACTATGATTCAATTTGTATATGATGTTATTAATAACAGTGTACATGCAAACTATGGGTTTGTTACATTAATGAAGCAGTAACTTTCATATCATACATTCTGCCTAGATGTGATGGAGGTTAACAAGAATGCAATGTAACTTGAGTTTCAAATTGGCAACGTATCTTTCAAGAATGCAAACGCTTAGAAAACTTGCATGGGCATAGTTATAGCGAGAGCATCTATTTAAACCTTAAAGAACCATGTGTCTATTTGTGCCCTTATGAAATGACGTCATGTATCGCTCTTAAGCTTGTCATAGAATGTGTCCAAAGTTTGTGAGTAGTCGTACACTGTCGAGCTGTGTTAACAAAATTTAGCACCTCTCTCTCTCGAGACAAGTTGGGGATTTTGTGCTGTTTAAGTTGATCCATATGACTGTTGGATAATTCTTTTTTTTGTGTGTGTGTCATTTTTATTGGGTTGGTTGATATGCAATGAGACTTGTTTTTGTTTTTATATAGATTTGATCTTTAGCTGTTTATTTGTTTGTCTGTAAATATGCAATTATCTTTGATAGAGAACAGAGTGGATTTAAATAGATATCTGTTTCTGTCTTTCTCCCATCCCCTATCTCTCTCTCTCACTCACTTTCTCTTTGCCTCTATCCGTCTCTTTGTCTCATTGCATGTTCTCACATGTATCAAATGATGTCCCCTTAAGTTTCTCACTTCTCTGATTATTGACTCTGTTTTTCTCCATTCTCTTTCTCTCCTTTCCCTCCCATCTTACTCTCCTCCTTCACCTTCCTCTCTCTATCTCCTATCTCTCTATTTCTCTTTCTCTCACACACACACACACACACACACACACTGTTTCTCTCCCCTTCTATCTTTTTTTTTGCCATCCAACAATCACATTTGCAGTTCTTGTAGTTGATGCCATTTGATTCAAGTTATTTACATTGATAAAATTTCAATGAAGGATGTATAAACATTTATTACATCATATGTTTATTTCTATTGATTTAATGTTTCCATCGTAAATGGTTATGTGTACAGGCCTAAGAGCTGATGATAGATTTTTTTATTTTGTTGCCCTTTTCCCCCAAAGACTAGTTTTTAAGAGTCATCCACACTGATGTTGGCAATTACAATTCAGATTTTTATGGACAAGTTTTCCCTCACTATTTAGTCATTCTGAGCCTGTGCTTGTAAAATACTTTTCCAACCATTAACAGTCTAGAAGTCAAACAGGAAATAAATAACTTTAGTCTTATAGGAGTAGAGTAGACGGAAAGATCTTGACTATCTACTACTCCGCAGACGGTCTCCACTCTGTATGTACTTGGGGAAGGCCAACAAAGACCATTATTATAGCATAATTCCCAATCCAGATGTTTTATTTTTTTACCAAAACTACTACATTAAGAAGGGGGAAAAGGTTTTGTCCTATTTCATTTCACCCCATCTTTTTTTAAATTAAGGAAAAATTGAGCTATGTGTGAGCTAAATCTGTGTCTGTTATCGTTAATGTAAAAAAAAAAAATGATATTGGAGCCATAATATGATGATATGAAATAGGTATACTCGTAAATATTTGTCTTAATTAATTGTGAGAGGTATGTTGTTTGTGAAATTGTATTCACAGCGTTTGACAGTGCACATTCTCACAAAGAAATATGTCATCGAATGGAAATACCCGTCGATGTTAGAAATGCATATAAACTATAAATACTATGTTTGATTCTGTTTATATTATTTAAATTCATCTATTCCAAGAAGTATCGTGTTTTTTTATGTGTTTTTTTTCCTCAATGGATTTCTATGTACCCAGCGCATGTAAAACTACCGTTCATATATTTAAAAATTGTTATATTTCGATGTGATTGCGAGGACTTATTTGATAATGGAGTGTGTTTTTGCTATGAAAAAAAAATGGAAGAGACACTGTAAAATTGATGGAAGAGACATTGTAAAATTGATGGAAGATATTTTGCACCGATTAGGTTTCTATTGCGTTTTAGATAGTCACAAATGAATAAAAGGATTTAAGCAGTGTGAACGATGTATGTATGTATGTATGTACTTAACATGTACTATCACTGTATGTCTTTAAATATTAAGTAGATAAACAAGAATGAGCCATCGGTCCATTATATTGTGGATTTCTTAGGCATGTAAAGTAATATGATTCTCAAAGCTTTTATAGGCTTGCTCTGTGTTTACATTTAATCATATTATGTAAAGAGAGAATGATGTAAGAATGAATTCTGAGCCATTTTTGCTTCACAATTGTTGGCTTACTAGATATATTGTGACACTAAGTGCTGTTTTTTTGTTCTTTTTTTTTTGGTTTCATCTGGAAAGAGCAAGTTTCAATGAGGAATAAATGATAGCTTAAGATATTAAACCACCTTTGCATCGTGTTGATATGGTAGTCAATAATGCTGCTAGAATGTTCAGATAAAAGGTGTTATGAATTTCATAGTGAGAAATACAGAATATGTGTTCATTTGGATGTTGATGAAAGACGTATATGAATGAAGGATTGGCATAATATGGGAGAGGGGTTAATTAAAGAGAGATTTGATCTCTCGGGAGCAGAAAGAGGGTGCAGCTAATATCTTTCTTCTGCCATCTGAATCTGCCTATGGAGAGGTAGTACAAGGGGGCGTTTCACAAAGCCTTTTTTCGATGACAAATAACAAAAATCAGTGATAAATCTGCTGATAACCAATAAGAAGCAA
>BEXV01000484.1:201181-220501 GCA_003118195.1 Hemicentrotus pulcherrimus | reverse complement strand
GCGATTTTCAAATTTTCGGGAGCAAAATATTTTAAACCACCCCCCCCCTCCCTTGAAAAAATTCTGCGTACGCCCCTGGACACTGTTCAGCAACTTCAGCTTTTCAGCTTTTCATATGAAGACACATGGCTTGTAATTTGGAATTACAAACATCTGCGTCCAGCATAAATCTGAATGAAGAAATTATACCGGTTTAAAAATGAGTTCCATATTATCTCGAAACTCATAAACGAATCCCTTTCCTATCTCTCGTTTATAATTGATGACGAATATAGCTGTTTCCTTCCCGACTCTAGTCATGTTAGTGGAAGGGGGAGGTGTTGATAGCGGATGCCATGTGGAAAAATTTGAGGGGTATTCAAGAAGATCGTTAAATACAATCCGAGAGAAAACGCAGAAAAAGTTCAACCTGGTGACAATATTAATCCGTTATTCTGTGACTCGTCAAATGCCAACCCCTCTCCAAAGGAGCCCTGTCTACAGTAGCAAAATGATTAAACGAAATAAATTAAGATATAAAATAAAGGTAATTCGATTTCATAATGACATGGATTTTATTTGGTCATTTAGGGTCAACATTATAATGGTAAATTTACAAAATTTACGCTCCATAAATCCCCATAACTCTACTGGCTTAGGGTTCAAAGTATTAAACCCGGACTAAAGTGAGAACGCTTTCATGAATACATTTATTTCTTTATTTTAACATCCCGTAAGATGAGAAAGATTGATTATTATCTTACTCGTATGTGCCACGGTGAACAAAGCGGAACCGGTGAGATGCAACCAGAGTAAAAACGATGAGAACTAGGAGTGCAAGAGCGCCACCAGCGATGATTGCGTACATAAAGAAGGGCGTTGGCATCGTGTCTCGAAGCTCCTGCCTTTGAATATTACCACTACCCCTCTCAGTTAGGTTCACTTCAAAGTTTTCTACAAAGAAGAGAACAAGAACAGTAAAAACATTTATCTAAATTGTCAACAAATAGAAGTCGAGGCATGTCACATAGCGACTCCATCTATGGTGATGTGCGATATAGAAATTAAGTTTGTTTTCATTATTAGTATCATTATCGTCACCATCATTCCTATTGTTATCCTACATGTAAAGAGTGACAGGTGGTTAAAACTGATATTAATAAAGAGTCAATGTTTGATTTGTATTTCTCACTCAATCTGAGTCAGCTCAAGGTTTTACAAATGTGCTTTCAGTTTTTTTTNTTTTTTTTTTTTTTTTTTGGCAAGGTGGTGACAGAAATCTAAAAATTAAGATAATAATACAAATGCTCATTTACAGGAAACCTGAAAATTGAAACGATAATTGTTTGACAATTCTATGGTTTACATATTGTATAATTATGTAGGAAGCAGATAAGCTCTTTAAAACTAATTTCAGCACATTGCCCGAGGTTAAGGGAAACCGTTCTTTCACTCTTGAAGTTGGGTTTCCATCGCTGATGGCGGTTGGGGTTTTTGTTTGTTATAAGTGACAAGGCAACCTGCACCCCTTCCCGAACAAGCTCATAGCCAGGGGAAATTGGAATGTTAACTAACTTGAACACCGTGTGGATGTGGATGAAATATGAGGTTATAGGGGAACGGGATCTTAATTACCATGCACTAGATTGTCTAGATCCCATACACGAATTTTTCTGAGGGCAAACTTTAATTAGGTGAAGACAGCGAATCAGTCTCACACAGTCACACTTTCGTTTCCTCTTAATAGACCTCTACTGTAAACATATTAAAATGTGACGCACTAAAAAAAAGTTGCAAGTGAAAGTTTGTTGCATTACAGGAAAGAAAAAGAACTTACCTATACATGCACCTGTAGTTGGTTCACATTTTCCATCTAAACCACATTCACATAGATGTTTACAACCTGAACCAAAGTAACCTCTCGGACATGACTTCTGACATCTGTAAAAAAAATTAAAAGAAGACAAAACCAAACGGAATTAAGAATTATAAATAAACGTATAAGACCAAACGCTTTTCCATCGATAATAGTTGTTTTTAATTGAAAACAAGGTGAGAACAAAATTCTGGCGAAAAAAGAGCTGAACTTTGGCTAATCGTGTTCATCAACCATCAACCGTCATTAATGTCCAACTTAAGAAAGAAATATATTCCCTATTTAGTAAGTTGTGGCAAGAAAGAAGTAATCATAATCATGGCTGTTTTAAATAAAGCAGTTCTATTATGTCATGGTGAAATATGATACATTGCCCTTCGTTTTATTTTATGATTTACGAGGAGAGAAAGTTTGGTAAATCGTGGATGAATCCATTTGGGAAACTTTGAGAGGATGTGAAGTCTAGACTTTGTTTCTGTTAAATCATTCAGGTGATTAAAGTGAAACATTTCACACATAAATGCCACTCATCGCTTCCTTGAAATCTAATTTAGGCCAGACCGCACGAAAAATATGAATGTTGAGAAAAATATATTTCACATCTAGGAAAGCCCCCTGAAAACAACATGATTCAAAACAGAAGCTCAGTAAACAAAAAAGTAAAGAATGAAATTAACCTGCGTAAGAACATAAAACATTCATTCCAGACGAAGCAAGAGGGTGTAAGGGTGTGAATGTTTTTATATCCAAGGTTCCTTTGTGCAGTTTTGTGTTTTATACTCAAAGTCATGGCCGTAACTGCTGTAACGTTTTGGGGGCACTGTTAGCCAACCTTGATATGTTTTTTTCTTGAAAATGTGAAATGGTCTTTGTAAAAGCAGTAACACCTTGTTATATAATCTTTGTTTTTGTTCTACACAGAATGTGTACCGACAACGTTAGGCACACTATCTCAGGCTAGCCACATTGATAGCACTGAACTGTCCATAAGGGTACCAGTCTCTCAACAACCCGTGCTGGTACACAAGGGAGTAGGTCTATAGGAAGTTTGAAGGTTCATGTTCCGATCAACAGGAAGACAACATCACGCCAGACGTTATCGATGTTGAAATATTACCCCCAAGATGTCTCCATCGGTCTTTTCTCATGCAGACCCTTCAAATCAGGTTGTCCACCTCTAAACGTTAGGACCAAAATAATTTTAGTGGCTTAGGGCTAAAATTCAAAACACACTTGTTGGTCAGCATCTTTTGCCCGTATTAGAAAGAAGGTACCCTTGCACACATGCCTTAATATAGATTACCCGTTCATTTGATTAGGAGCAACTAAGAAGGATAGTATAACCATTTTCTTTACGTGTATAGCGGCCTGGTCACTTCGAAACCTCAAGGTATTTTGTTGTGGCAAGAAGGCTTCCCCCATTACAAATGTTAACAATGAAAAATGTATAGTTATTTTATCCTTGTAAAATGCAGTCAAAACAGGATGCAAACATATCCTAACAAGTCATAATGAAACCGAAAGTCCCCATAAACGAAAGATTTTACTTTGAGAAGATAATTGCAGTTATTAAACTATTTGTTATCATACGATGAGGAGTGCCTCTCAATATCAGCCAGACGTAAATATTTTGATCAAACTTACCTCTTTCCAATATATCCAGGTGGGCAGACACAGCTCCCCGTCACGTGATGACAAACACCGCCATGTTGGCAACTCGGGCACTTCCGCGTACAACCCGGTCCATGCCATCCACTCGAACAGGTGACGTTGCAGTGTTGCCCCTGCCAACCATGTTTACAAAGACATCCTACCACAGGGTCGCATGTCCCATGATGGCATCTACACTCCTCAAGGCAATCTTTGCCAAAGAAACCTTCTGTGCAGGACTCGTTGCAGAATGTTCCTGTCCAGCCATCTGGACACTTGCATCCAGAAACGTGATGGCACGTGGCGTTGTTATGACAGATGCATCTCTCCTCACACTGATCCCCGAAGAAGCCCTCTCGACACTTGTCCTTGCAATTCCGGCCTAACCATCCAGACTCACATACACATCCAAATTCTGGGTGACATTCACCATTCTCTCCACAATTACATTTCTGAGAGCAGTCTGTCCCATATGATCCGACAGGGCACCTACTGTCGCACCGACTACCGATCCAACCAGGAGGGCATACGCACCCGATCACATGATGACAATGTCCACCATTTTGGCAGTCACACATATCCTGGCAATCGACTCCAAAGGTACCTTCCATACAGGGCTCATTGCACTGTTGCCCTTGCCACCCGGATTTGCACACACAACCGAGAACAGGGTCACAGTCACCTCCATTTTCACAAGTGCAAATATTTAAACAGTTCAATCCATAATATCCTTCTGGACATGTTTCATTGCAGTTTATTCCTGTCCATCCTGCAGAACAAACGCAATGTCCTGAAAAAGAGTCGCATGTAGCTTCGTTGAAGCAAGAACAGGCTTCTTCGCATTTCATACCATAATAGCCAATTGGACATGATTCTTCACAGTACTTTCCAGTCCAACCCTGTTGACATTCGCAAGATCCGTTGACCGGATCACATGCTCCATCATTTTCACACCTGCAACTCTCTGAGCAAAACACCCCAAAGGTATTCAAAGGACATTGTTCACTACAATGGACACCCGTCCAACCCGGACTGCAAATACATGTACCATCTCCGGAAAGACATGTAGCACCATTTTTGCACTTGCATTCCTCTATGCAACCTATTCCAAACCGTCCGTCTAGACAGGGTGCATCACAATGTTCTCCAAACCATCCCGATGTACAACTGCAGAAGCCGTTCACATGGTCACATTTTGCACCATTCTTGCACGAGCACTCCATCATGCACCCTTGTCCAAAGAATCTCGAATTGCATTGGAACTCACAGTCACTGCCGACGTACCCCGGTAAGCAAGTGCAGGAACCACTGACATGATGACACGACGCACCATTTAAACACGAACATTCGTCTGCACAAGATTGTCCAAATGTGCCATCAGGGCAGATCCTATCACAAAACTCTCCCTGAAATCCTTCAAGACACGAACAAGAGCCATTCACTGAGTCACAAGCAGCTCCATTTTGACACTGACAGACCTCTAAACAGCCATTACCATATCGCCCTTTCTCACATGGATACTGACACCATTTTCCAGTCCATCCAGGCTCGCACTGGCAAGTGCCATACTTTGGATCACAACCGGTTGCGTGCAGACACTCACATTCTTGACTACACTCGTGGCCGAAAGTTCCTGCAGAACAAGTCACGTTGCATCTGGGACCGGTCAACCCAGATGGACACCCACATTCTCCGGTTACGTGGTTACACCGTGCATCGTGTTCGCATGAACATGTCATCCTGCAGGCATGTCCGTGGAAACCTTCTTCACAAACCTGGTTACAAGTCTCACCCACCCAACCAGGTAAGCATTCGCATGTACCGTCCACCGAGTTGCAACTTGCTCCATTCAAACACAAACAGTTACTTCTACAATCCCTTCCGTAGTAACCTTCTGAGCATGGCACTTCACAACGTTCTCCTCTCCATCCTCCAAAGCAAGTACACTCCCCTGTGATGTGGTCACACTCCCCATTCTGACAACGACATTTATTTCCACATTCTTCGCCATAATATCCTTCTGGACACGTAAGATGGCAGAATCGTCCTGTCCAGCCTGAAGTACAGTAACACTGACCAGTCTGATGGTCACATCTTCCACCGTGTTGACACCTGCAGGATCTTTTGCAACCAGGTCCGTACCGCCCTGGCTTGCAGGGCATGTCACAATGCCTACCTTTCCATCCAGACCTACAGAAGCAAGACCCGTCCACGTTGCTGCATCCTGCTCCATTGTCGCATATGCATTCGGTAACACAGCCCTCACCGTACCAACCCCAAGGGCACATCTGCAGACATTCCTCTCCCATCCATCCTGGGCTGCAGGTACAAGACCCGTTAGTAGGGTTGCATTTCCCGTTGTGTTGACAGGTACATCGCTGAAGGCACCCTTCGCCGTAGAATCCTGGAGGACAAGGATCTTCACACCTCTCACCGGTCAAGCCTGCCGGACAGGAACATGACGTGCCATTCAGATCAGAACAGGTCCCACCATTCATGCATTTACATCTGTAATATAGAAGAAGGAAATGTTGTGGTACATTAGTATTCAACTTTTGAGTAGACAATTTTTAGAATAATTCTTATGTATCTAATATTATAATCCTGCCAATCTTATGAACTCGTTTGAACCTATTATTTGATGTAATGGCAATATGGCTAATCTTACATAAAACTCTTAGTTTTATGGACTACTTCGAATGTGAATCCATATAGCTGTGGTCCTCCCCTCACTGTGAAAACTTTAATGGTGAATAATTAATCATATATTTATTCATCCGTAACCCCTGGCTTCTAAACGAACCAACGGCAAGATTTGTAAATTTCTTTTACTCATTTGATTACTCGTCAGTTAACAATCACCCTTTAACGCCTTTGAGAATTCTGTAACCATCAATTCTTGTAAGGTATTGCTCAAGAATACGAGTCACGAACTTATACGAACACCGTTAGATGTATAAATCATCTGGATATGTTTATATCATCATGGCCATTCCTCCTCAGTGATTCACCTCCTAAACCTAGGTCTACCAGATATGGCATCTGACTAACTACTCATCTCCAAATCATCTCAAATGAATGGCGAATGAACCGAAAATAAATCGCCGTCCTTCGGGGGATTGTAATTTTCCTCAAATTTGTAGAAATGTGGAAAAACAGGACATAATTGATATCGTTTAACCAGAGCAGGAACAGAAGAATTACTCGATTTGTTGGTTGTACGACCGTGCCAGAGTGATTTGATGAAATAACCACGCACGGTGAATTTGAACTTCACACGGTGAGAGGGTAAGAGGCCACGAAGGGATGGAAAATTATTTTCTCTTTCGAAAATCGTTTTTGGAAGCCGGATATACCTTAAAAATTGTTTTTTGTAACAGTTTTGGGAAAATGTTCGTTGGAGCTTTCGAGACCTTGTTAATGTTGCTATTTAACCTTCTTCATTGACAGAAACAAATCAGCATTCCATGATGACGAAGCATAAATAGGGCAATCTAAACAATCAGCTGATAACGTTTCAAAGGCTTTTAAAAATAATACTGTTTAATGTAGTTAAATGTATAGGACTTATGCATCAAAATTGAATTTGCAAATCATCGCTGATAAAAATCTGTCTAAATTCCTTGATCCCTAATTCATAATGCGGATTTTGTGTGAGGCCCATTCGTCTCCTTTGTCTGATACTGGAAACGAAAATATATTTGCAGATATTATCAAAAGTTTTGGGAAGGTTTTTGTAAGAGAACTGTATTTTTTCGCACCACAATGTGACAAAAAGTTGTAATAGTAAAGTTAGCACTCAAGTTTTCAATATCTGAAATAATCAAGATGAGAAATTGAAGAAAATACTGAAGTGAAACTTTCTACAGCTTTTGAAGAAAAACCCTCTGGATGTTTACTGTGATATGTTTACTATGACGGTGTTTTTAGTTTTGTCTCATCTTGCTTATTTGTATTTTTGTTTTTTTTACCTAATTTCACAGTTCATCCCGACGAAACCCTGTTCGCAGGCGATGTCGCACGACTCGCCCATCCATCCCGGTCGACATTCACACGTCCCTGTCACTGCGTCACAAGATGCTCCGTTCATACATCCGCAGACACCGGTACAACCAGCTCCGAACCGACCTCGATCGCAGGCCTGTTCACATTGTGCTCCCTGTAATCCGGGTAGGCAGGTGCAGGTGCCGTTCACATTGTTACAATTGGTATTTTCGGGACAGCTACAGACTTTTGCACAGCTACGACCCCATGTACCAGACCCGCACGCTGTTTGAGAAAAAAGATGAGAAGATAAAAAACGTTAAATTTGTCATAAGATAATGTAAAGACGCAGCTCTCTCAGGACGCAGCCCTCTTAGGACGTAGCCCTCTACTAGTTTATAATAATGTTATTAAAGGTTACATGAAGTGAGGAGATCCATAACTATAGAGAGAGGGGGGGGCTGATCAAGATGATTAATTGCATTTCATGATGTATAAATATTTTTTTTTTTCTTCATAAAATCATACATTTCCTAGAACAGTATTTGAACAACCAACATTTCTAGCGCTCTTCAAAAGGAAGTCTGATATATATACATATCCTCCACCGTGTTTATGAGGCATAATCATATTTTGTGTTTGTCGCTACTCGACAAACACCTGTACTCTTCGTAAAGAATCCCGTCCAGACGTTTATATTTCAGCCACATTTATCTTGAAGCCATCTGTGTCAACCTGTCGGTGGAGTAATTAAAAGCGTAGCTCTGATTGACTCCGTGAAAGTGCAAGGTGACCCGATGATCACTACGCACTGTGTTCAGTCGGAAAGCATCAATTGGCAACGCTAATTTGACCACGCCCATCTAGAGCATAAACAAGTTCATTAGTACATTATACCCGAGCAGTTGTTGAATGAACTAGAGGGAACCACTAAAAGGGGGAAGAAGGATTGGATTTACTTTAGCTAGAATTCTGTCGGTGAAGAGTGTAAGTCTACCCTAAGAAATTAAGTGCATTAAAGGAGGATTAAATCGGGGAAGTGTTTTCGGCGCGGAAATGTTTCTGCCAATGATATTAGGAAAATAACTGTCATGGATAGACTTCAGAAGTACTGATTATAACGAATGGCAGCATACAAAAGATTGTTTACAATGGTGAATGCAAATAAATGCAAATATATGTAAATCATGACAGAAGAAAAAGAAGTAGAAGAAGTATTTTGGAAATTATTGGACTATCATGTTGAATGAGATGAGGGCATATTTATTTCACGACGTAATAATTCAAACAAATGAGCCTTGTTTCACGGTTCTTTGTCCCCTGAAACCCACCAGGAATTCGTTTTGGAATCCATCTATACATTCCGAAGCATTGTTCATCCTGATTAAAACCCACTGACCTCACTGTCACCCCTCGTCTGCGCTTAATATATCTGCAGGTCTTCACAATTTGTCGGTTCCATTTTCTCTGATGACACACCGATTAGGATTGACAGGAGCTTATCTATTCTGTTTTGGGTATGAACATTTTCTAAGGATAGTGTAGCGATTAGTGACCGTATTAATATCCTACCAGTAACATGACGAACCGAGGTACACTTGTTGGAGTTTAATCCATGTCTTTTTCACCTGATTGTCTACGCGGACCTGAGTCAGAAAAAATAGTATTCCTTGACCTCGTCGAAAAAACAAAAACACCAAAATTCTGGGACCCTAGGAAAGTAGACTCATGGCCAATTCATCAGCAATATAATCGTAAGAATAATAATGACCTACACTCTACTCGAATATTACAGTTTAAAACATTAACATCACCTAAAACGCTTTTTAGAGTCGTTATGGTCGTTATGTTATGGTCGGACTTGGCCACTAAGGTACCGGTAGCATTCCGCCCCCGCCCCGCGCCATAGTAATAGTTTAAAGTGAATTCGAAACAAATTACGAGATTTTATATAAATCATTATCGTAAAGACATTCAAGAAATCAATTTTAGGCAGTTTCACAATCCTATTATATATATACACGTACATGATTATATATGCCCGGGAAAATCGTGTTCCAGTTTGATATGTGATATGTCGTTGCTTTCATCATGGTCATCCTCGCACATTTCAATAGAAGATTTCTGATTTTTTCTTAGGTCGATTTTTCGAAAGTCTTTGCGACCTTGTTTATAATTTTATCCAATACCTGATGAAGGGTGGTATAGGCTATGTCGATGGTCTGACAATTTCCAAGTTATTTTAAGATATGGAATTCTTAACATCATTGCAAACAGAAATGACCAAATCCTGCATATAAAGACATAGGCTATATCTTGTCATAGCTAGCTCGCCACCCCTGTAAAACAGTAAGACCCTTGCCAGCATGATGGCAACGACTGATATCAACCCATATGAGTTTTGTCTTTGAATGTTCTCTAATAATTCAGTGATCAGATGGGATGAGATCTAAAGCTTCCTCACCAGGAAGTCAAAATGTTTCCTTCATTCATGTTTGTTACCAGTCGAGGAGGAAAGCAAACCTGACGTTGCATGGCAGTAAATGTCGTGCACTGGACCAATCATCTTGAAACATAACCTAGGAACATAGGAGCACTGCGGATTAACTCATTAAACACTCCTTAATCAAACCTGATTAGGGGCTCCACTCCGCACGGAAGCTTTACGCCGGAGTGCGGAAATAGAGGGAGTGGACCTGTGCGGAGGAATTTGTGGAAATGTAACGATACATTCATATTGGGACCATTTCCAACTGAAGGTCGTATGGTTTCAATCTGGAAACGAATCAGGAAGAAAAGTGGTTCAGAGAAGTATCATCCTACAAACCTTTGACTTTGAGTACCCCCGCCTCGTAGAACTGGACATGATACCAAACGCATGCATGCCTCAATTCAACAGCATAGATAAACAGACTGAACCACAACATTACATTAGATCGATTTTTCATTCTTAAAAGCCTGTTTGATAGTCAGAAATGTTAACAATTGATAAGAAGTATTTACCATTATACGGGGATAAAGGTATTCCTTATCAGCAGCAAAATAACATAGACCATAGTCTGCAAGAGTTGACCATCATTTTATCAAGTCATTTTATTTTAAATAACCATATTGAGACCTACAAGTAACATTGAGTGTCCCAACTCCAGATATTGTAAACCGGATGTTTGTCTGCGATAGTTTGACAGTACCTTCAAAATACCAAAGGGCTGATGAGGACTTCGCTTGGCAAGTGGTAGACGTAACCCTCTCTTTGCCACTGGGCGCCATCTTCGTCTTGCACTTGCCGGAATAGACTAAGAGATTAGCAAAGATTCGGGTTAATGAATGGTTGACGAGTATAAGGATTCTCTAACAGAAACCAGACACCATGTTTTCGACGAGAAGCAATTTATTTTAGAGATAGGGAATCCCATCGAATCCAGGGGAAGTACCTATTAATTAGTTTTTCCTCAACATGTTCAGTAATGGTGTCAATGTGCGACATCCTTATTCTCAGACTTCTGCTAATTCATTTGATGTAGTGCTAAACTCTTCACTGATTGCCCAACTGTTCAATATTCAGATTTATATCAATATAAGACAGTATTTGAAAATGGGAATATTGATGACTTAATGTTACCTAAATGCTAAAAAGTAAGTACTTGTAGGTACAGCAACCAGGGGACGGACGGCTCTAAGTCCTATCGGTGGAACTTGATAGTAAGGGTTAAGTTATACCAGAGAGTACTCGAGCATAAACTTGGTTTCGAACCGGGGACCTCCCGGTTACGACATCACTGTTCTTTTACCGAGCCTGTATGACTCCTGTATAATATAATTCGGAAGTGTCCATTGTTGACGGAAAATGTTAAACAACCTTCCAGGTATAGAGACTCATATTATGACGATATCATGACGTAATATTATCACCAACATTGTTGATCACGATCATGATTTATTGTTAATATCACTTTGTAACTGAGAAAGGCAATCTTTTGAAGTTACATGTATTTGTAAACATGCCCAAAAATAATACCTAAATATAACGTGAAACCGTTAATGACCTTTGATTACAAACCACAAAGTAATATTAGATGTAATCCAGAGTCAACATCTGAAAAACACTTTGACGGGAAATGCTATTTCCATGACAAAGTCTTAACATAATTATGAGATGATTGACGTAAAGAGATATCATGCTTCCTGCCAGAATATTTTGACCACCAAGAAAGAAATCAAAGGCAATAACCTTGAGGGTAAAATTAAAAAATATTGTCATACAACCGATAAAGATTGAGCACAAGGATCAAAACTTCACCAACTTTTAGAAATGTTATGCCACACAATAAACATTGCAATGTGAGGAAGATTATGTGAAATGTGTCCCGTCCGTCTGACACAGTATTTCTTTATCAAAGATTTAAATCTCTTTGATGTAACATCGTTAACCAATTGGTCGTTTTTTAGTATCATTACCATTAGTAAATGGCCAATCAGAAGATTGCAGTAACATTAAGTGACTATATGTAGCTAATTCAGTTATTTAAAACTTTGGCAGTTTTGCATCTTTTTCAGAAGATATTGATTCTTAAATTATCTGGAACTTCAGGTTACACTTTTTAAGATCAACATCAACTTCGCATTAATGCTGTGTAGACCTTGTATAATATCCTCTTTAATATGGCGTCGGTTCCTTGCGTTCATCCATACGCAAATGCATGTGATCACGTGATTCGAGAAGTCTGACCGTATCTCGGACATCTAGCGCCACCCTCATTAAGATGTATGGCCACCTCTGAACACATCATGGCCACATTCCCGCCTTCCTTGAAACATGTTCTAATCTTATCTGAACAGTCGGCGGGGATGAGAGGAGGGAGAACGCTCTTGCCCATTAGCAACATGTTTCTTATCAACAACTTTCTTCTTGGGTGAGGTGCGATGCAAAAACTTTCAACAAAAAATAAATAAATAAATAAACCATAAACAATTTAAAGAGCCTCGTACTTATTGCAATCTATGAACATTACAAGGACACATTGTGTAATTTGAATATGATTCGAATGAGCAATGGTATAGTTAGGTTGCATGCATGGTTTTATTGTTCTTGTTTGTAATCGTGTTGGTTATATATACTATTCAGACAAGGTATAAGTACATAAGTACTTTCGACTTCACATCCATGGTAATTTTGGGTGCTGGACGACCTTGGTTTCATCATGATAAATATGATTGCATCATTCATAGTGGACTTATGCTACATGAAATGCCCAAGGACTACTTGCAAATACTTGGCTAGACAGTATTGAACAAGATCCCTTCAGTGGTCCAGCGCAGATATAAAAGCTTTCTTCTGATAAAGGCGGGAAACCGAAAAGGAAAGTACCGCTCTGGTGTGTATCAATGAAACCCGTTATTTCAAGAATGCAGATAAGGGTATAGTTCAATGAGGTAAACCATTCTGCAATGTCATATGCTATGACTGCAAAACTCTATGACAGTATACTTCACACCATCGTTTGGAACAAAATATAATCACATGGACGAGATTTTGATACATCCAATACCTGATGGATTATGGAACGATATACCGTGGAGTAGTGAAACAAAAACTAATGATCATTCTCACTGAAAACACTTCACTGTAGCCACGTCAACCGTACGAATATCAAGGTTGACTGATGAGCAGCCAAATGAATAAAAAACCTCGTAAAAATGTAAATGATTATGATGACGATAATTACACAGTGGAATGAGAACTAACAACATTAATTGTCCTATCGTATACGACCGGAATCTTTTGGATTAAAAGAAAAGGGCAATGCAAATTAATGTAAGTGCGAAGGTATACAGATCTGCAAGTTACTCTGAACACAACATCTGGGTCCTCAATCGCCTACTGAGAATGTCCAACCATGGACCCTACAGAAGATTGGGAGAAGCACAATCTGTAATTGGCTTCATTAATCATTATCAATAATCAATTGCTTATGACTGCGTGCCCACGATATGACTTCTTATATCAGGAAAGAGCTTTCGTCATTAATTGTTTCTCATTAAACTATTAGATATAAATTGTACGACTAAGTAATATGGCAGATAGTGGTTTAAGTTGCTAGAGTAGGAGTCATTATTATTGAGAAGGAATGCGGCTTGAAACATTTTACAGGGGTGACTTTCTATCAATTGGGAGTTGAGAGATGATGGTTGATGTCTTCTTCTCACTAAATGCTTTCTGAGCAGTCAGGTAAAACAAAACAAAACTAACGAACAAACTAAATGCATTAAACGAGGATAGGAATGGAAATACCACCGAGAAATGGGGGATTCAACATGGACGAAAATAGTGTGAGAAAGTTTCATTTGATGAAAGGAAGTAGTAAGAGAATATTAAAAAAGGATGTAGACCAGTATTTGTAAAAATAATATTAATAAAAAAAATAGTATGAATTAAATAGACTTACGTTCTGGGCATTCATTGCCTATCTGTCTCCATCCTGGGCAGCAATCTAGAACAACCTCACCTTGTCCTGTTGAACTATCCTGCCTGTAAAATCTTACAAATCAAAGGTTCAAATGTTTAAACTTCCTGAATATATCAATCATGGCTCTCCTTCTGTTTTTGTACATTTGTCAGTATTAAGCATTAGACTGTTGTCCCATTGTAACTGGATATTATATTTTGTTGTTGTTGTTTTTAATATCCAAACCTTAGTAAAAAAAATATTTTAAAAAGTGTTGAAGCATTTTGTGTAACAAGGAACTAAAATATCTTGTGTAAATTATAAAGATAATCTATGAACGATTAAACATATTGTGATCCATTATTCAACGTTTAGAAAAAAAAATGTTCGAAATTCTTTCTTCTGCGGTATTAAGAATAATTCAATCCCAATGAAACCTTATGCAGGAAAAACTGCTCTTTTATCATATAAATAACATTAAAGTTTTTCCATTACTTTTCTTTTCTAATACATATTGCATTTAATAGACAAAAGAACGATAACCAACAATAGCTCATATAGCATTAAATAAAAATACAAGGATAGGTATCGGAATGCTTTTTTTATCAAGGCTTCATCGCTGTATCGTTATGCAGTCCCTGTGTTGTAATACAGGTAACACCTCAGTGACCCCTGACATTTAGACGAGATGATCTGAATACATTTTTCGAGGTTGTTTTTTGAGTCACGGATTCAGATCAAGGAAGCCTGTCATTGGAATCATGTATGTCATGAGTTTTGTTATCATCCTATAAACAAGTGTTAAGGAAACCACACAACAGACACAAGTCAGGTAGACAGAACTTTTTTCCCCAGGTCAATCCGATTGCGGTGTTCATTTTAGTGGAAGTTGATTTAAATTGACCGTGAACTCACATGTAAAAACGAAAGCGCAACTATACAACCCTCCTGTTCTTTCAGGCTTTTGGTGCATTATATGTAATTGTTTATTATGGATTAAAGTTATAGTTCGGTTTAATCGCAACTTTAATTACAGTTTGGGTTAAGCTAAAAAAAAGGGCATCGTCGGATTCCTTTGATATTTAGTTGATGAATCACGAGATTAGTCATGGTCTTTCTAGGTTTTCCGGGATGTTCCCCCTTGTCATATCTGTCTCTCTTTCTTTTCGTTTTTCTCAATCTCTCCGAAAGTAGACTGATAGGCAAATAAGAGGTGATATATTTGAATCAGAGATCGTTTCCTAAGTTACCTTTTGTATAATTTAGCTCTTGTATTTACTATATATACATTTTATTTCTTGAATGGATGTATAAAATGACTTTACGGGATTTATTTAAATCCAGGAAAGGTATCAATGA
Organism: Hemicentrotus pulcherrimus; assembly: GCA_003118195.1. Classification (NCBI taxonomy): domain Eukaryota; kingdom Metazoa; phylum Echinodermata; class Echinoidea; order Camarodonta; family Strongylocentrotidae; genus Hemicentrotus; species Hemicentrotus pulcherrimus. The sequence goes on along the minus strand of BEXV01000484.1, from coordinate 205,207 downwards.
AGGTGATATAATTTCTTACTATCGCACTACTCGCCGATTGACAAAATTGAATTTTAGATGATAGGCCCCACGTGTTATCAATGTCTGGATATGGTGTAATATTGAGGCCCTAAAAAAACACGCGCTTCAAAATGATCAAGAAGTGGCTCAAAAAATAGAAAACTTTGAGTCACTAGTTTTAATAAACCCGTTCCCCTATAAACTGTAGTGTTATGAAAATTGTTAAGAAAACGCAAAATTTGGTTTTGATTTCCAATCATAAATATCTTGATAATCAGACAGGCGATTGGCTTGTAAAAGTCATGAGGTTCCTGACTGACTTTAAGGTTTATAATAGGGACTTTTAGATTTGCACGATGAGAACGTGGACTGCTCGTGTGACATCCAAATGTGTCGTAACTGCCAGTGCCTTAAAAGGATGTCACACGTTCTCGTCGTGTAAATCTAAAAGTCCCTAATCATCATTGCATCATGAGCTAAATCTAGGATTTCGTTTCAGAATCTGAGACAAAGTTACCAGATCCCTTCACTTATTACACAGGAAATGTCATGTTTCATGGCAAATATCTCAAACAAATTGGATAACTCATGCTTATTCTCGGTTTAATCTGGCCGAAATCGCATTCCATATAAAGGTGTGGTATAGTATCTAATTTCCTTGACAAACTTCAACACCATTCTATTGTTATAAGTAGAATATGATACACACTTTGATAGGTATAATCAGATGATTCAGTGCCAGCGAAGTAGACCAAACCCGGCATCGGACCAGCTATATTTATCGGACATCTCTCCCGCTAAGTGGGTCTTCCTCTGTCAATATATTTGGAGGCCTATTTCATCGTCTGTACGTATTTTTGTAAATCTGAATAAATGGTTTTCCTGCTCTAAGCCTAGCTGACTGTAAGTCCATCGTTTCACGTCAGAATCAAGGGTAAGCTAATCGCAAAAGACGGTCAATAGCAGGAAATGGGTATTCAAACCACGAAGGACAGGCCGACAATTATGGAGAAATGTCATGTTGTAGATATTGTCACTTACATTCTTTGAAAGAGTGGTATTTGCCACAATACCAGTGTAACCTCTTGATGTTAAATAGATACAACAATTTTCTAAATTCTTAAACTCATTCATCAAATTTCGTTCATAAAGGTTTTAAAAAAGGGTGTATTTATAGCATAATCAAGGTCGTAGGTTAGTAGGTATACTTAGTAATAACATAATTGTATATTTTGTTCAGTTTGACCCACCGTAATGATGACTAATGATGATAAATCGAGGGAAAATGGTAATCCATATTTTGTTGAAGTTAATTTTTTTCTATTTCTTTTTACAAGGGACTTTTGGTGTGGTCGGACAATCGTATGACCTTATCGAGTTGAATATTTTCGGCTGCAGTTCACACAGATATTCTTTTGGGGAGGCTCTTCTATTGTTGTTTTGCACAAAACGTGTGTTGTATTCTGATAACACGGAGCAATTCGCAAACAAAAAGCGCGATTTTTGATAAATAACCGCATTTTTGGAAGCACAAGCATTCGTTGTCCATCGGCGATGTTCACTCGTAGATGACTAATAAAAAAGAATATACAGTAAAAGGAATGATTATCATGATTATTTGATAACGAGGAAAAGGTGAGAGTAAGAGTTAGATAGATCGAGAGAGAGAGAGAGAGAGGGGGGGGGGAGGTGAACTATACAAAAAAAGCGAATATAGGAAAACAAACCTAGTACGTTGAGCGCAAATGACGGTATGGTAGCATATATAGAGGAAAGTTAGAATTAATCTATAGTGTAACAGATGGAAGAATAAGCACAGGAGAATGAAAGGAAGAGAGAGAAAGAGAGAGAGAGGGGGAGGGATTGACCCCAAAAAGAGTTTAAAAAACAGGAGGGAGAAAGAAAAAAGAGATAATTTGAAAGAGAGCCGGAGAGAGAGGGAGAGAGAGAGAGAGAAGAATTGCAGGCAACAAACTAGGGTGAAGTCAAACTCTGGATCATCATAATTTTGAAGATAAAGTTACCACCTAGAGACGTCAAAATTATTTAATTACCTATGAATATCAAGGAAGGAAACCACTGTGGGTTCTGAAAGTAAGCATTCCAGACTTAGCGGTGTAATTGACCTTCTTACTTTACTCCCACGTCCTGTATTAGCTATTTTAGAAAACATATGTACCTGAAAGTTTGTCTTAGAATGCTATCAGATTTTCATTTCCTAATAATTAAAACGTTTACTTTCAAAGTCAAGCACTTTAATTTTATACCTATTGAGCTTGCTTAAAAGCATACATGTATATCATGGCCGCAAGCGTATAGAATGAGGGTTTATATGTCATTTTATTTCATTTTTTCATTGTTTAGATGCCAGCTGGTGTGAAATGATACTGGCTTTCACTACCCCATACGCTATACCTTTTCAATTTGTTTACTTTTATTAACCATGGACAATATTTAGGTCATAATGCTTTCAATAAACATGGACAATTTTGAGCTCATCATGATCATACCGAAAAACACATATTCGACATAATATCCATGTTATTGTCCAAGGCCGATATTTTTTCCTTCTTCATCGTGCTTTTTTAATGTTGTCAGGGGGGTAAATCAAAAGAATTAACTACAATGATATCAAACTGTAACAATGATATTGCACATTCACTGCCACAGTTAGTGATATTTTGCACTTGCCGATTATGATTGTAATAATCATAATGATGGCATACATGAGTATATAACCTTGACAAGTTAGTTCCAGTAGTTTAAAAGTTCATAAAAATGGTTTTGTTCCATGATATCTAGAGAATGTGCGAAGGTGTGAGAAACAGGAAATATTTTTCAATCGGAAAGGACAATATTGTTCATCAACCAAATATCTTATTTATTTACCAAATTGAAGTAATTAACAATCGCATGAATTCAACACGAAATCAACGGACCAGCAAAACTCATCCAAAAAATTCCCTTGAAACACTGTCAACAAAACATGCACACAGACAAAAAACGTTGCATTCTTTTTTTACATGACCACAAAAAGCTCGTTGTACCATTGCCAAACAATATCTGCTCATCCGCGAATTGGCACTGTATCATCGTCATAATTATGCCAATATGCTTTATAGGGAACCTGGTTTGATGATAAACAAGTGTATCGGTGATCAAACATTGTTAATAAACCTAGTTAGGCGGCAGGTAACGTAGAACCAGGAATACTTCCTAGTCTCATTATCGTTTCCTCTGCTGAAGAGTCATTGGTTCCGTTTGTTCAAAACAAGTATTTCCCCCTTATTATTCACTGTCTGTACATCGATTAGTTTTATCAGTAAAATTGGTACAGTGGAAGGCGACGAGGACATCAGAGATAGCTGTCATAAATGTCATAAAAATAGATAATGTTTTATTGTTTTACTTTTATCTGATTATGTCTAACCGTGTTTAGTTTAGTAAAGGAGGAAAACTATCATTTAGGGGAAGAAGAAAAAACTTTCCCAATGAGACTTCATGGACGTTGTTGTGTTGTAAAAAACACACACGCAATATTGACATTATTATTTGCATAATATTCAGACCAGATGGCATGTACCAACAAGTTTCCCCTCAAAACTTCATGTGCGTGATAAAACAATGCTTTCAGGTCTGCTCTAACGCTTTAGACTTCAGGAAAGAAACAAAACTTCAGACTATTTAAAGATATTTCCCAACACCTATACACATTCAAAAAAGGTTAAAATGAACATGACTAGAACCATTCGTATAATGCTAATCATTTCTTTAACCTGTCACATGTTTTTGGCGCCATATCATTGGCACATGACTTCTCGCCCCTTTCCTACAAGATGACCAAAAGGAGGAAAACACTGATGCGTTTCGCAGCTCTCGATCGACCTCCGACGCGCTTCCAACGATTAGGGGAAAATAACATCGGAGTTTCACGGATGGCTAGAACATGACTGGCGTGTGCGTGCTGTATAGAAATTATGAAAGCCTGACACAGATTTACACGGGGGTGATGAGCGGCCTCTGTAA
>BEXV01000484.1:177467-196419 GCA_003118195.1 Hemicentrotus pulcherrimus | reverse complement strand
GCCCAGCCCACTTTCCACAATAAGCGCATTCGGCCCAGTGCTAAAACTAAAATCACATGGCTGGATTAGGTTAATGACGTAGCGAAAGTGCTGTCTTCATTGCTGCAGCGTAATGCCCATTGTACATTAGGCGTCATGTCGATTGCGTTATACATGTGCCAATGAAGCCTGTGTCTGAAGGAAAGTAGCCTGTTTGCCAGAAATTTAACGCAATATTTATGTAAGCACTCTTTTGGTAGCACTCTCACACGATGCGTCAAAGACCGCGCCCTTTGCTGACGCAGTCTTGAGTCGGCAAAATGACGTCTCGACGTGTCCGACGGGCATCACAAAGAATACAGGCATTTCATTCTGGAAGAAACTGGATTATAGCTGTGAGCGCAGGGAAATTTATCAGAACTATATGCTGTCGGCCATGTCAAATTGTGGGGTGTGAATATAATTATGTGGAGTGGGCACGGCGACAGCGGTTAAGTTACCGAATTTGAAACAGGAGATACAGATTTTTGACATGAGTGAATGCATTAAGAATAATCACACACTTCTTGGGGAAATTAAATGTAGGATGTCGTCAAGAAAATGCATGCCAACCACGGACCACAGGTGTAGTTAGTTTTGACTTTTGGAAAGCAAAAGTGTTTCGCAAATCATAGTCTGCGGTTAGTGACTCTGACTGAATAGAACATCCATTTCACGTGCAGTGGCCAAACTTTAATTAGTTGTCATTGAATGGGTGTGATATGTTATGGGTTGCTCCTATGGCTATTTCGGTATTTTTTAAATGAGCAAAATTTCGAGAAAAAATAATTAATAAATGGAGGCTTTATCATAATTAGGGATCTCATTTTTGACTCTGAATGTCGCATTTTACTCTGAAATACTTAGTAGTTTTGTTCAATTTTCAAATTTATTCGACTGCACTATTCTGGAGTGGATTATGCTAAATCCGCTCATCTGAATTGCAAGGGTACGCACATTACCGCTAACAAACGACCGTTTAAACAAAATCATAACAAGTATATTTGATTTGATTTAGTATAGGTCCATGATTTAACTGGTATAGAACGGGTCACTTTATTGTACCTGAAGGAGCTCTGGTATGACTGTTTGCATATCCCCTGCTGGTGATCAAAGACGGTCTGAATTATCTTTTATGGTTTGTATGAACAAGATATCAAGTAGGAAGTCTGCATTTCCGTTATAGGGTCGAACTCCCAAGACGTTTATTTGCGTCTATCTATAACGGTAATCATCCCTCTTAATCCAGCATAATGATTTCATATGGGTCACTTTAACATGGGCACATCATACACCAATCTATCATGCAGGACCTACCTGCAACTACTGTGGACATTTTAAATTCAGCATTTATATTTGGTAAGATACAAACTTATCGTTTTATAATGGCAAAGATGCATTTTGCAAGGCCATATACAAAAAATATTGTAGATTACGTTGTTTCTGAAATCGTTAACTGCAAAATTGCATTATTTCTTTTCGTAACACATGATACTATATAAGAAGTTCATTTTCAAAGCATTAATGACTTCTACAGCTACTGATTTGTGAGAACAGCAAAGTTCTTCTTGCTTTTGTTATTTGTATCATTTTTGTGACAAGGAAAAACAAAGTGTAATGATAGCTTTATTTTTTCATCACCGTGATATTCTTGATCTTGTGGATGGGTGTTCAAACCCTCCTCGCAGAGAAAAGTTGTATGAAAAACTGAAAAGTGAGAAAATTCTTAATGTAATTGTATAGTTGCAAATATATTTACATTTTGAAAAATCAGTTTAAACGGTTTGGGGTCATTTCCAAAACAGAGTTATCGTTTTTTGGGCTAATCCTTGCAATGATCACCATGGATAATCCCTCAATAGATGGAGTAGCTTTAAACGTCTTTCAGTCAATTTGATGAGGATCTATTTTGTTCTGATCTTAAAGGGCACCCACTTTTAAACTATCAAGTTTAGCTGTAAAGCTGGCGGGTGTTTGTATGGAGTCAGGTTTCTGTCCCCCGCCCATTTTGATGACGAATAAGGGAGATAATCTTTCTGATCTGAGGGGCTACCCTCCTCACTCGAGGGATAACAAGGTCTAGCACGGACATGAGTAGGCTCAAAATATGCCGGGTTACTTGTTCAAATCTTAGCGAAATAAAATAGCAGGCTACCGGTGTTTCCTTTTCTCCCTGAGGCAACGTTACTTCTGTTTAATTTCTTCGAGGTACATTTTCATCTCAGTTTTGTAATTGAGGATAGGATTTCGTAATTTTGGAAAGAGATGAATGAAAAAGTACTACGTTTTTTAAAACTATCAGCCTGTTGAAGAATTGCAAAGTGTGAAATGTACGGTTTATGTCTCGAAGTAATCATGGTTGTAACGCTTTACCCGCAGGTACTTAAAAAGCAAATGAGAATTTTAAAATAATCGTAGATCTGAGTGTCTGCATACCCTAGTCTGAAATATCGTTAAACCATAATTATGCTTATGTGAAAATACCGAATGCTTTCATAAGTTATCCTTTTACCTCGTTTCCCCCTCGGTATTAAGAACAATGACATCTTTAACTAGAAAACTAGAGAAGGAAATACATTTTGCATCCTAATATTAGTATTGTACCTTCAGAAAATTCATTGAATCGGCTCAACCACTTCATTTAAGAAAGCTAAGAACAGCATCCCCTGAGAACACGTGTAAATATGTGTTTTCACTTCGCACTCATTCTCAACCGTAAATCCAATAGAAATGTGGAAGAAAAGGAGTATTTGATAATCTTTTTAGACACGAAGGTGACCCACTCTTGATGGACAGCGTCATAACTCACACAAATTCGCCGCATACATTATGCAGAGTTTACTTCAGCGTACTCGTAGTTGAACTTGGACAGACAAGGAACACCCAAATTTAAGTCACTGATAACGTCTGGACCAAAGGGAAAACGTTTATAACTNATGTTAAGAGTGAGATTTGAACATAAGACTAGCTCAGCTGTAGTTTGTAACATGCTTTTTTTTAATGAACGTCCAAACTTTTTTTCGTTTGCTGTAAAGTTCTTGGTGAATATTTATTTACCTCACCATCTTCATCTTGTTCTATCTCTCTCTCTCTCTCTCTTTCTTGCTTGGCAAAGTTAGAACCGGCAAATCATCAAAACACAAATCCAAATTCTTCCTCTTCACTCCTAACCCATATTATAAACTTTTTAAAATAAAATAGTAAATGGCAAAATATGTTATTTTTACAAACATACGATGAAAGTTTTTACTTTAACCCCCTGTATTATTCTATTCAATTTTTGTTCATGTTATTTTCAATATCATGATAGTATTCGGTTAGATTGAAAATAACAAATCTTATGCAATTTGTATTACATTTTAGAACCAAAAATCAATAAATATCAATGACTCATGAAATGATACAGCCTAGATGTCGGTCAAGTATAGGACAAATTTCAATAAATTTACGTAACACTTCATAAGCTTCCTGTATTGAAACGTTGTGTCATTATCAATTGGGTTAGAAAGCCCATATACTGATGAGAGCCTATGCCACATTAGTCTAGCACAGATTCAATCAAAGAAATACCAAACAAAGAAACCAGCACAGTTCGGCTTTAACCAATAACATCATCAACATCATCAACATCATCAACATCATCAACAACATCAACAACATCAACATCATCAACAACATCAACAACAACTTTTCTACAGTCTGATAGTACAGTGAACTGAAATATAGCAAATAATACTACACGTCCTGCAATAGTTCCTCAGGTCTGTGACCAATCTGTCATCTTTGGCAACATTGTTCTTGAAATCAGAGGAATGAAACATAATTGATGACATTATGTCACTCCTGGCAGGATCGAATGCCACATTATAAATAGTCATGGACGTAATCAGTTGACACGCGATGGTTTCTCTGCAATTTTGCAGCAAACTATAGATGAAATCCGCAAAAGAAATAACTCATTCATAAATGATTATGAATATGAATGAGTTCTGGAACTCGGTTTTAATCTGAGTCATCTGTCAATGATGATTTGATTTTTGAAAATTGTCTCACTTTCTAATAGTGCAAATGAGCGCGAACAAGTACAATCTATCATCTTGAGGTTCATCAATAATTTATGTTAACTGCGAGAAATGCACAATTAATTATTGATTTGTAAATAGAGCCAGCCTCCCCGTCGGATTCAAGTTGGACACAACGGTCGCAGCCTCTCCCCACTCATTCTAAACCCCCAATCTGGCATTCTGTACACAAGGATATTTTTTGCTGTCAGATATTTTGTCCCCTCCCTTCTTTAAATTTCCTGGATTCGCACTTGGCCCAACTTACCAAGATGGCAGCATTATCTAAGTAAATTAATATTCTGCTGCCAAATTCATTGGCAAACCTATAGTATATACTTCCTAAAATGTTCCTACACCTGCCATTTTACCATCGTCATCATTCTCTATTTTTGATACATGAAGAATCGACCAATATACCGCAGGTAATTCCTCACCTGTTAAATATTCTTCGTCATTTCTTCATGAATATTACCATTTTCAATGTTCTAACTAAACTTCCAACCAATAAAACCACTACGTGTCTTACAGTGGTTAAGAATCTAGGTCCAGGGCCTTTCTTTCTATTTATATGCTTGTCTCCCAGCCTTTCCTTTCTCCCTTCTAGTTGCCCCTTCCTCAATCTATCACGCCTATGGGGGCTATGTTGACAATGGCTTCATTCCAAGAGCAGTACTAAAAGACTGTCGTACAAAGAAGCAACAAAATGATGTAGATGGATGTTATACCAGCCCTAACNTAGCCACTGGTGATATCTATTTTATTTCTTCCTTTATTTTTCACGTAATCCTAATTTTGGATCCATGATGGAATCGAACGATTGGGTACTTACCCCCTCCTCTCTCTACCTCTCCATTCCTCTCACACTCTCTATCTCACCCCCTCTTCCTCTCCATAATAAACTATACAACCTATTAATACTTTTATATAATCAGAAAGGAATGCAAATACAATTAATTGAACACGACCAAAATGACCAAACTTCAAACCTTATCAAACTTAAAAGCTGTACTTTTAAATGCTTCATTGGCGCGAGGTTAAGAGGCACTGGCATTGCATTACGTGTCTCGGAATATGGTTAATGAGGAACCAATTAATTTCAACAGTTGTGTTTCATTAGTGATGGAAGGTTAGGGTATTTGGAATCATTTAGATAATCAGACGTCATGATTACGTCATAATTAAACCAAGTAAGGGATGATTCAAACAACCCGTTTCAAACCTTTGATTTCTGCCTACTGCCTTTGTTCGGCTTTTTGGAAATGGAACATTATCAAGCGGAGGAGCCTCTAAATTACATAAGACAAAATAAAATAAAACCGCTCTAACTGCTTTGCAAAAGAAAAGATATATGTTTCTAGATTAGATAGGTAAAAGACATACAGAAATTATGATTTTTATTATCTACTCGGTAAGAGATGACTAAAAAAAAGTATGAGAAGCTGAAGAGAGACACTAAAAATTAAGGCCTATTGAAGAAAGAGGAATGCTATCACAGATGAAATCAAATAGCAATGAATAAATAAACACATAGACCGATACCGCCTGTGGTGGAATTTGGAATGAATTTAAAAAAATGGAAAACTGTTTTGGATTATATCACTTCTTAAGATGTGATTTTTACTGTTATCGGAAGTGTAGTTTTTAAATCATTCGACATTAATACGTACTTTGTATGCAGACCAAAAAGCGCGCGTTGATTTTGGAATATCTGCTAAGGTCTCTTCATCTGATTGTTTTCACGTCTGTCAAACCTTTCTCCCTCATGCAGATAAAATAAATCTAAGTATTTTCATGTCTATTTGAACAGACTTTGGATGTCCTTGTTGCCCAGTCCTATCGCCCAGTCCTATCGCCCAGTCCTATCGCCCAGTCCTGTCGCCCATCCGATCAGCCAGACAGGGTAACTCCTTTATCATTTTACTAGATATCCGCTGGAGCGATCAGATTTGAACATAAATCAAGATTGGATCTATACTGACCGCAGAATGACATTTATAAATTTTCTAATATTATTGTCGAATGGTACCATATTCATTGGACTCTTTTCTTCTAATATCTATAGAAAAATAGTGAGTTGAAATGCCCTTATTTGAGGGTAATGATGTATCTAACCATCATAATCATAGTCTCATTCCCTGATCCAACCAACTTTGACCAATATTGCCTTACTCAAGTCACACATAACAATTTGTCCAATCATGAATAATAATGACTGATGCAATGTTCTGTCTATTTTAAACCATAAACTGGGATCAGTACTACCCAAACTGAGTTTGAATAATAACAGAAAATTGGTCGAAACCATTATCACCTCGTGTCAGGCATTTTACGGACACTGTTTGCACTATACGTTTAATTTGAATAAATATTTTGTTAAACTTTGTAAAACTGAACGGTAGCTATTTTTTTTTTTAATCTGTCAACTTTTATAGGGTTTGCGTGACTCTTCTGTAAAGTAGCGGAGGGAAATATCAAGCCAAGGAAAACCGGTATGATTATGCTTTACAGCTAAAACACAGGTGAATTCATCTGCGGCAAGTCACGTACAAAAAAAAGGTACAAGTTCCTGAGATTGAGAAGGAGGCAAAGGCGAGGGAAATGGACTATTTCCTGTCTAATGCCCTCGGTTAGTATGCTAACAAACCAGATATCCTAAATATCCTTTAGCTGGATTCGAACCATTTCTATTTCCCCCGATTCGATGACATATCGAAATTATTTTTAATTCTCCTGTAGGGGAATTATTTAAAAGGGGGTCACTGAATAAAAACGTCCTAGGTGCGTTCTGTAATTCGAGAATTTTCAAGAAAGCATAATGTTAAAGCTGAAGTTTAGACTGTTCCACTGTGATATTCGAAAAATTTGTTCGTGAAAGAGCAAAATCACACAAGTGTGAATATTTCACTGTTTAAAATGTTTCAATGCTTACAGTACACAAAAAAGTTTTGAAAGTAGTACTTGTACTGAAAGATACTGAAAGTTGCAGATAAAATAGTTATACTTTAGGCTTAGTGTAACGAACAATTTAGTATTCCAAGGGTTACAGGTGAAACAGATTGATTCAACTGACATACAAAAATTACCTGCGTTTGATCTTCCCACATGCAAAATAAACGTCATTTCAATTTTTAATTAGATTTAATGAACGTGAAATGATTATTGCTTGTAATATCAAAACAAATCAGCGGGTCAATGGGAATTTATATGGTGATACAGAAAATGTTTATTTTATAACGAAGCCAAATGCCAATAAATACGACGTACAATATACAGGAATCAAGATAACGATAGGGAAGGCAATTCAGGCAGACGAATGCAAACTCCACCAAACAAAGTCCAAATGAAACCACAGTTTACAAGCTATCAAAATCTTGCATGGAAATATTTCTGCAAGTGCCATATGTAATCACGAATATCTCATCCGGTTGATTAGTTGCCATGACAATGGCACATTATTCTGGATGAGCTTCTAGCCAAGAAGACATCTGTCAATCATTTAACTCTAACAAGACCAAGGCTGTGATATAAGTGTAATAGATATATTATTGGCTTGCAGCCTAGTTAATATAATTTAATTATATGCACGACTTTCTTTCTTATCTTTGATATACACCTGCAATACATAATAGCCGATTATATAATTTACAATATATTTTATCATAATTTTCTATTCAAATTCTGTAGTTGGAAGTCATAATATCTACATTCGATAGCATAACCTATGTAATGATGACTATTCATTTAAACCGATTATGATAAAAAAAAAAATCTGTATCCTTTTTTCTAACTCTGTATTTGAAAATGATGAGTTATCAACATAATTTATAATGAGCTTCTTCTACACATATTGTATCAACATGAAACAAATCTGTATGATTGAAATATGATTTTTGAATATAAATATAGCATTTATGTCATGTACTGTTATTATGTTTAAGAGTATATATCAATGATGTTTATTGTTTAATACATTCACATAATACATTTTGTAATTTTCTCTCAATAGCTTGGCTTGCATCATAAACAGTAATATACAAATAATGTATGTATTTATGTTAACTTCATCTTTCCTTCTATAACTGTAATGAACAAAATCTGCAAAATTGCACACAACTAAATGTCTAGAGTGGAAATGCTGATACGTCGGATACAAATTAATAGAGATTATACTGAAACAGATTTGAGGCCCGTTGTAATCTTTTAGTGGGTGGTAATGACTGTATGGAGCAGGAAGTAAGATGCATTATAATCTCCACGTGTATTTATTATCATCAAACATTATCTGTGTCAAAATAATGCCTCCATTGTCAAGAGCAACACATACAAACGTATATTGAATTTAATCAGAGTCATTCACTAGATATAATTGTCGTATGTGTATTGTACATGAATTTTTACGATTTGTTGTTGTAACCTTACTTTCATCAAAATGTAATGTATATCCAATTTTGTTTTGTAATACTCTGAGCACTAATGGCGATATAGTATTCAAAGCAACTTTAACATAATAAATCAGAATATTGATATTGATCTACATCATAATGATGTACATGTAAATACTAGTTTGGTTTTGAATATTATCATTCAAACAAAGTATAATTAAGATCATGAATTCCTGGTTGTTTTATCTGGAAGCTGTGAATATTTAATAATTTAGTTCATTTCATTCATGATCACATTCGGAAAACAGAAGCATCTCATGATAACGATTTATATGATTTATTTTTACTTAGCTTTTCACTCTCCAGCATAATAGCATGGCATCAACACGAGTTTAAAAACAACTCAGCTCGTTACAATGATGACACAAAACAAAACAAAAAGAAACACAAATAAACAATCAAACAAACAAACAAACAAACCAACCAACAAATAAACAATCAAACAAACAAACAAACAAAACAAAACAAAAAAAAGCAAAACAAGTGAAACAAGTGAAACAATTCTGCACTATTTAAACAACTTTACAAATAAAAAGTGATATATTATTTTTCCAGACCTTGTAAAAATCTCATTTTTCCACCTAAAAATACTTTTCCCATGAAAAACTCTAATTCCATCTATTTGTATGTATACTCACGTGTATTGGCAAACATTGATCCCTGCTGGAGAGAAAACACCATTAGATGACACCCTACACCAAAGACACGCTGCCAAAACAAGGAGGATATTCACCGAATATAATAGTTCCATGGCTACTTTTGCTAATATAGAATTCACACCCTAGAAACGTGCTCTGATGATAAATAACACGGTAGAGTAACTAAAACTGCTGGTTTTATGCACATTTATGCTCGCCCACGACCATCTTTGAGTAAAGTGAGATGAAGTCCAATTTCATAGCAGTCTTTTGACTAGTCGATGTACAGAAAGTGCTGTTCGGCATACATCTATTCGAGCTGTGAGTAAGTAAATCCAAACAAAGAATGCCTCTGTTTGTTTGTGCGTTTACTGCAGTGGTATGCAATCATTAGAAATGACCTCCACACGCATATAGCGGGTGAGAGAGAGAAGGAGAGGAACCAACACAACCAACAGCACAGCGTGCCCACGCCAGACTTCCCCGTAGAGTTATCATCAGCGAAGTGCAAAGGCAGAACAGGCAGCTGGTGGACTATGTGTGTGGGTTGCATTAGCAACAGTATAGGAAGTCGCTGATTGGCTAATGTTGATCAACTTGCTTCACGCGCGGGTGCTCACTGGCTGAAAGTTTCTGGGTGTAGAGAGATTGTATTGTGAAGTTGAGGTCCACGAGGTCCATGGTAAAATGCATGTGCAATCCAGGGTGTTCGTTTAAATCGTTAACTTTCCAGGTACGCATTTCAAGGTGTTGTCGGAGGACGATTATATCTATTTCTGACATTAATTTCATACAGTTTCACTAAGGGCGGTCATCTACTATGAGGCCGTGTTTGGTAACCAAAGAATGCAATAACGATCATGAATATAAACTCATAGATACATTGATAGTTTCATGGGAAGAAAAATAACATGATTGGAGAGATGAACAATGAATAAAGGATCCCAAATGAACCGAATTAAAAAAAATCCAAGGTGAAACTATAATAATAATTTGACATTACCACAAAACCAAACATGATGTTGACTTTATGAATGGTAACTATTGACTTGGAATAATAGCAACAGGGAAAAGAGCACTAAAATGGCATAGATTTCGAGAAGCGTTCATCACAGTGAGTACAAATTACGAAAAGAACGAAAGAGAGAGAGAGAGAGAGAGAGAGGTGAAGATTATTGGAAGAAGAAAAAGGGTAATAAATAAAATAAAGATGAGACATCCAATGATAAAACATTAAAACAGGTGATATTGTTACATTAAAACAGTTTCTGGACATATCAAACAATATAGAAATGATTGAAAAAGGAAAATCAAAAGTAAGCTGATCTTTCACATTGAATTGTCTGGACCAAAAGTACAATATTCTTTCTGTTGATGGACGACAAAAGAGGCATACAAATACCATGGGCTTTGCAAATCTGGCATGTGTTCTCAATAGGACTTGTTTGTTTTTCTATCTCCGCTCTATATCAATAAAACTACAAACTCTTCTACATCGATTTATTCCATATGAGTGAAATGTGAAAAATGTTTTTGTAGATTACTTTTATAACGGGGTTTCAACGGGTGGTTAAAATTTACCGGTCAATTACAATTTAAATCTTTTATCTGCCATGTTTTATATTCAACTTCCCCCTGTACAAAAGACAGTTTGTTATTTCTATATGCGTAGCTGCGCAAGATTTTACATAGTCCTCCTAATGTAACGCCCGTTACGCATGATACGTCATTTAGATTGCGTCAATTCTCGCGCTAATGCAAGTTATTATGAAAGTCATAGAGCATGCGTCAGTAATTTAGCACAGTGTTTAGCACTATTCATTTTGAATTCACTTAATATCCGACGTCAGTATAACATGGAACATCACGTCAAAGACTGTGTCAGTCGTTGACGTAGTCCTGCGTCACCAAAATGACGCTTGGTGCCTTTTGAGCAATGGACATGAATGATGGAAGAGAAATGCAGCAAAAGCAGTTATTATGTATAGAGAACTGGTTATTCCAGTTGTTGCAGGTATTTTGAATGCCAAGATCCGCATTTCCGATGAGCAGGTTGCACAACCTTATTCTACTCAGTGTAGGTGACGGTTGATTAACATTTGTAGATTTCGTGTTATCTGTTCGACAATATTTGATATTAAAACAATTCTGCTTTGTCCGTGTCTTATCATGCACGACTGATTATACCAATCAAATATTTATATTCACTAGTTCTTTCTTCACAATACAATAAGCGTGGGGAACGCAATTTTGATTCATAAAATTCCAGTCAAATGCCGTGTTTTGCTTTGGCGCAATTTGGTTCTGTGGCAAGGTATTATTTTTTTCTCTATTGATTTATGGGATGAAGTAACTCTATTGTATCATACCTGATTATGACGAAAGATTGTTTTTCGTTGACAAGCGATGAATGTCATATGATTTCGTGTCATTTCTTTGTTTATGCTGAGCGGTACATTAAACTACATTAACAGAAGGAAGATTCAGTCTGTTCCACTACACCTAACAATTTCCCTTTGTCTCGTCAGACATTGGCAGCCATGTTTTTTCCCGCCCGCATCCGGAGAGCTGCTTGGTGAATTATCGGGTGGGTTTGCAAGATGTAAAAATAAGGCATGAGTAATCGCTTGATGATTGTCCTATAATGTCTGCAGCATATGTGTGAGGTTGTTCTGCGAATGGTTAAACTTTCTTTTTCATCTTCAAGGAAAGAGAAAGAATGGGTGAAAATCATTTACCCTCTTTTGGAGCGTCGAGTACCTATGAATTTGTGGGTTGGTTTAAGAAAGGCATTTCAAAACCATGTGTCAAGCTTATCCTAAATCACATCAAAGAGAGGCGCGATATGTATTTTCTGTCTATACTTTGAATAAAGTCAGTATAATTAGTAATGGTACCAAAATGAGGTTTACAAAATTCATTCTATTCCACTCTTGCCAGGTCTCCGAAATCTCAAGTACCATGCAACTCCACATTCTTCAGCAGCTCCATTCGTTTTTAAATTTTGAATTTCGAATTTAAAGTTTTTGTTCATCTAGAAATCATAATCGGTATTGGTTGAGTTAATAAGATTTGTAATATTTTGTTAACCGTGCTTTTGTTGTTGTTTCGTTTCGTTAATTTTCGTTTTTAATATTTTCATTTTGCTCATGCAGGGGTTTAATGTTAGCCTTTTGTCTAGGTTACCAGTCTTATTGTTTGAGGAAACAACACATATAAATTACAATGTACATGACTAATGCTTAAATCTCGAGAAAATGACAACAACTGTTGTTTGATTCATAATGGATATTCAAATAAACATCTTGTCAACAAGATGATTGTGATAAAAAAGAAATCTGCCCTAAATACTCACTCAACACTTTTGACAAGATTCAAGAGTGTATTCGAAATCACGACACATGCGTTTTAAACCCGGACACGTATTAGCGTCATATCACAGGGATGCTTGGAATATTATGGTATCACATTTCTCTACTTTAACAGCTGCCTAATTGATTTCTAATTAATAGGAGATACATCTATCTCGTGGGGTAATCATCCCCCGAGGAATCACAGTTTAGAAATGATTGGCGCTAACTGCAATCAGTACTGGAAATTTAAGAGAGGGACATGAATATCGTTTACTCGCAAATGATCTTTCCTTTACTTCGAGTCCGGCGAGAAGGCAAATTACAAATGGGCCTAGAGAGCAGCAATAACATGTATAATCGCCTAAATATGTATTAATTGTAGTCACATGTGAGACCTGGTTGGTTGTTTAATGCATCGTAATTCTGCTAATTTGCTGCTTGAAACATAACAAACATAACAAATGGAACACATGACGATTACAAACCAATTGACAAAAACGACAACAGCGAATATTATAACTCAAACGCAAAGGTGTCATATCGTTTTGTAATGAGGGGTCGGATTAAATGTTCAAAGTTAGCTTTAAATTTTCTATCTTTAAATTTTCTATCAAAACTTATTTTGAAATACATTTTGTTTGATTAGAAAGGTCATCATATTATGAGTCGGGTACAAGCAAATACCTCATCATTCAAATTTGCTGTCGGTGCTCAGGATTTTAAAAGAAAAAAATTTATACAAGCGTCAGCAAAAAAAAAATCGAAATAAAGTTAATTTAAACAGTTGGGAAGTCAAATGTCCGATTGTTCGGGAAAAAGAGAATTTAAAAATCATTTTTCCCGATAGAACAAAATTATGAAAGGGGTTTCAGCAACCCCCCCNGAGTGATGACTAGTTTATGTTATGCTGCTGGATAGGAAGCTTACGATGACAAAGCAGAACATGACCTTGATCACTTACCCCTTTCTTTACCGTCTCTTACCTCTTTCTTCCGTCTCTTTTATTCCCTTTAGGAACACTCTGTACCGATTCGGATACATTTTGAATGTTCCAGGGTCCCTTGTCATCTATTTCGATCCGTCAGACGAATGCTTTTTTAAAATCCTCAGTCTCTTTTTTTTTTGCCAGCCTTCCCTATGTTTCTCCATCTTTCTTCTTTTTTTCTATCTGTCCTTGTATGTCGTGTTTTATGTGTCATCTCTGTCTGTACCTTCACCCACTCTCTCTCTCTCCTTGTTTCCCTTTCCCCCTCTCTCTCTCCCTCCTTCCCTCTCATTCTTCTCACACTTTCTTCCTGGCTTTTTTCCGTCATTCACTTTTTCTGTCATCGAATGGTCTCTGTCCCAAAGCAAGTAAGTATTGGAAAGGTACATCTGTCTTCTTATTTTGTTTGCTTTTATAAAGTATCTATTTTTCATTATATATTTATTCATTCATTATTACTATTGATTTTTATTTTTATTTTTTATTTCCGTGGTTTGGTGGGAGGGAGCAATAAACAGAAAGGCCTTCAGCAAATTCTCCTTATTTCTTCTTCTTCGATTTCTTTCCAAGGAGGCGAAACTGGTCACCTTCATGTCTACATAATAAGCATGATAGAATATACGGAGAATCTATAACCGCCAGCACAGCGGAACAAAAACTTTGGAAGAAGGGATTCCCAAGACATCGTTTTCCAAAGTTCGGTTCCATGTATGGGAATCTGTCAATCCATGATTAAGGTGGCTTGCCAGAACCTAACGTAATTTATCAGAATACGTGTTCTCCTATTCGCTGGCAGTGGTGAATTTTATCAATAGGCCTTCTGCCAATGGTTTTTCCAAGCCAAGAGAAGTAAATAAGTCAGCCTCTGTCTCCCTCGTACCCTACGCCCTTCGAAAGAACCAGGACAATTATTGTCTTGAAAACATCCTTTCGAATGACATTGCCGAAGAAGTAACAAGTTACCCGAAATGTTTTCCAACAAACAAAGCCATAAACAAATATATAAGAAGGCCTTCAGAATTTCAGATTTGGTGATAAAGGTTTAAAAACATGAGGAGTAAAAAATGAAAATTATCATTCAGATGGACATCAAACTATACTATTCGCCCCTCCCCTGCACACGCACATTGCAATGGACCTGCAACAAAACTGAATATTAAGTGCATTCGGATGAAAAGTCTGTGGAATTAAATATAAATGTCATTTTTATGGCACAGATACACAAATTGATTACAGAGTAACGAACTTCTGAACTTATTCGTCATTGCACGGAAAACCCCTTTACACATTGGCAATGGGGCATATTCAGATTGGCATACCTCCAGTTGTCTAATTACTCCTTGCATTGCAACCACCACTGTCCCTGAGGAAACCATGAGCTCATGAGGAAACCAAAAACATGAAAACAATTCTATGAATCTTACGTAACATAAGCTAGGTTCACACGGCTGTCCATAAACTTTAAAGCCCATCTAAAGTGTTGGGAGCCCCAAACTCGCCAAAAATTTGATAGAAAAATTGAACCTTTATATTTTATTATAATGTGAAAGATGATGTTATATAAGACTCATTTCTGTAAAGATTTCCCCCTAAAATGTGTTTTTAGACAAATATTGTTAAAAGAAAACATAATTTGGGTCTTCTGATGTACGCAGAAAACCTACATTTTGTATTCTTTCATCATTATTTGACTTCAAACATATTTGTTTTGAAAATCCTTGCATAAATGTGTCTTAATAACATTCTTTTCACATTATGATACAATTTAAGTGAAATTTTGCCATCACATTTTGGGGACCCCAACACTTTTAAGGACTTTAACTTTAGCTCTTGGTTTTTCGGACGCAATCGAAATTTCGGAAACTTAAATTGTATTCATTGTTTTAAACTACGAGTGGAAACAACGAGAAGCACGTTGGGTCTTCACTCGATGCTATGTACTTTGCAGACGTATCTCTTATTGGAAATGACTGCCTGATCGGATTGTAGTTTAAAAACTTCCAGCGAACTTTGTTCCGTGCCGTGTGAACCCACGTCCGTCGAACATAGTTATAGAATACAGGCATAATTTTCGATGGGGGCACTGCACTATTAAGATAATTAAACAACAGGTGTTTTACTGATTTTCTCTCCATTTAATGTTTTTTACCTTTTCTCTAATTATCGACTGATTGATTTCATCCGTCACCATCCACTGTGTAACAAATTATTTATTTGAGTCTTCAAAATAATGATAAGAATCTGATTTGGAGTTCAGCACATAAAACAGTCACATTACTTTTTTGAGTCAATGTCTTATTTCTTGAGCATAGCATTCGATGTATGAGAGAATGATCATTCGACCATGTTAAATCATGTTGTTATGATATAAGTTTTTGTTTCCTCGGTCATTTTAGCAGTCGGTCTAGTAAATTTGGTGTTAAAGTCGGTCTCGTGGGTTGTTCCCGTCTTGGACACATTGAAAATATATGCAATTTTTTATTCTAGTTACACTTGCATACACCCATTTGCCTTGTACGTGCTTATTTCTGTTTTTAATATTATCATCAGAATGCTGTCATTTAGGAAGAGGTGTGATTGAGTATACATGTATTTTGTTTTTTAGAATTCTTTATTAAATTGACTCGTAATAGTCACGAAAGTACTGATGGCTTTAGCCCCCCCCCCCTTCCATTAACATAAAAAGCATTCTGAAATAATATGGTGAGCATTAGAAGGTTGACTGGATTTTGTTTAGATATACATGTAAGAGCGAAAAGGTTGCTAGTCGTTTGAGGAGGACGATTCAATACAATACAATGACGGGGAAAAAAAATCATTCAGAATTTCAGCATCCGTTGTCAACGGTCATCACAAGATGGCGTTTGTCATATCGATCGCTTCCCCTATCTTGAGGGACTGAGCCGAATTTAGCGAGAGAAAAAAAAAAGATTTCCAAGAGGACTATAGCCGACGACTGATTATTTCTATACCCATTAAACATACCGTATTGATAAGTATTTGTCAGTGTATGGGAATCGAAAAATTAACTTATCCTCGGATAGGTATCACTGAATTTTTGTATGGCTAAATCAAACTCAAATGATCTGAATAGGCGAATGTATTTGTAGAAGTAGAACACTTTTCGAATGATTTTTTTTTTTTTTTTTAAACTCTTTACCAAAGGAAATGTCAGTAGACTGTATTCTATTGGCTACAGTATCATGTTATGATTATGAAAAACGTCATTGTATAATTTTGCATATTTGAAAAGTTGACGCACAAGGCTAATGAAATCGCCTCTGGTTGATTTTTTGAAAGTCTTTGCGACCATGTTAAGTGTTTTAAATGTTTAAAATCTGAATATTACACTGTGCAAGTTATCACATTTTGATTCATACTAACGCTTACATTCGGTCACTTCTAATTTTGTTTTTAATACGGCTTTCATTTGGCATCGTACAAGAAATGTTGGAACACGCTGAATACATTTTTATTTCACTTTATTTAAAATGCCATAACTATATTTCTAAGAATACAAGTTTTACAACCTCCTAAAATAGTCTTCCAAAAAATGCCACACTGCATCACGTTCAAAAATGAAAAAACAAAAATCTTGTGACATTTATCCATCAAATAGACGATGGTCACAATAATTAACCCAAGTTTTTCTCCATAATGAACTTTCAAAGAATAAGTTTCATGTACATTGCACATTTTGATGGTATTCACACACATGTCATTTGCTGGGCAGCATCAAGTGAAATAAGTTATTTTGCGTACATCTGTACATAACAAACAGACCCCGGGTGTACGCCCCCCCCCAAAAAAACAAAAAAAACAAAAAAAAAACGTAATGAATACATATGTAACTAAATTAACAAAATATATGAATAAATAATATATTGACCATAAGTACAGCTTTAGCATAAATGAAAGCCTCGCGTAATGATTGATATACAAAATGATATTTGATTTAATTGATTCTGCATTTCAAATTCGAACGTTTACCAAGCAAAACGTGTATTGGCCTGTGCCATTCCGATTGTTGCTTTAGTAGTCAGAATGACTAACTAAAGCGAAAACATAATCAATTTTGTTTTATAGGAACATTTAAAAGATGCAAATTACGTTTAATTATTCATGGAGATCCAGCTCTTCAACACAACAATGTTTTCTTTTAGTATGTTTCTGGCATCGATGTTTTCATGATTTTTAATGTTATTATTCTTTAACTAACAATGATTCTCATTGTGATGCTTCTCATTCATATTTTAATGAATATCCAAAAGCAATCACCTTATTCTTGTTTCCTATCATCCAATTGTTTCATTCTTACCACACCTTTCTTCATCTTCGTCGTAATGATACTTTTTCATGATTCTTTTGTTCATCCTTCTTTTTACCAGCGAATGAGTTCATATTTCACCGTATGAGGCCTCTTCAAGTCCCCATTTCTTCATGTTGCGAGCGACCCCCCCCCAAAAAAAAAACCCCAACTTATTCATCATAATACAAACAAACATCCGTACTTTAAACATCCTCGTTGGGAGGGGGGGGGTGTTATTGCAACCCTATCCCCCACCTCGTACACCTACATTTGTTTTATTATAATTTTTCGATGTCTCTGTCGTCGTCTTTTGCTTCTTTAAATAGTGTTCATTTTTCATGTTCATCGTTATGATAATCCTTCTCCACTATTTTTTCCATCAATGATTGTTGTTAAATTTCAGCAGTCCTGATCCAAAGAACTTACTGTCAGTAAGTAATAACCGATATATTGCGTAGATGGACATTGTTTTTATTCACGTCTATTCGGTAAGCGAGCATCATGTCTCTTCTTTAGACGTAGTTGGAGTATTTTGGAGCGCTGTATAAGATGACGATGACTGCCTATCCCCTACGTTAAGCATCGTGTATCTTGGATTACTTTCTCCCTCTGGTAGACTTACTTCATAAAGAGCACCTCTAGGCTCCTGAGATACCTGGGCTTGAATGTTCTTGTAACGAAATGCCCGCGATTTGAAAATGGGAAAGTTTTGGTAGACGTGCTCCTCTGGTGGAACTATCGCTGAGGGAGCTGAAGAGGCTTGTTGGTTTGTCCCGTCCGTTTTCGGAAGGACTTCGTACTGAAAAGTGCCCGCCTCGCAGGCTTCTGGCCTCTCCTCTGCTGTTACAGGAATAAAGCAAAAACATTACAATAAGAAT
Source organism: Hemicentrotus pulcherrimus (assembly GCA_003118195.1). NCBI lineage: Eukaryota > Metazoa > Echinodermata > Echinoidea > Camarodonta > Strongylocentrotidae > Hemicentrotus > Hemicentrotus pulcherrimus. The sequence goes on along the minus strand of BEXV01000484.1, from coordinate 177,732 downwards.
AAAATGTATACAAAACGGATTCCTTTATTTGTATTAATTCTACCTTCATGGAATGCTAAGACAAAATTAAGTGTGTAAAATATTCTATTCAATCGAAGGAAAATATAATCGCCAATGCTTTATTGAACTCTAGCGAACTGGATTTAATTTGAACCCGAGATCTTCCGCTTCCGGACTTTCTCAAGCTGTTGCACTTTTTCATACCAAAACATGGCAGAAAATTAATTTGCTTCACAATGTCAAACGCAAACATTCGCACTGTTGT
>BEXV01000484.1:144602-156947 GCA_003118195.1 Hemicentrotus pulcherrimus | reverse complement strand
CCCCCCCCCCCCCCCCGTTCTCTCATTTTTACTACCTAGTAATAGTTTAATCGGTGTCCCATCCCCAATGACACCAGTACACGCTCTTTGATATCACCCCTCCTCTTACAAAATGTATTCAGATCTAGGGAGAAAGGAATGAAGAGAAATATGACATCAATACACTGCTATGATAATTATAATCATCCCGAAAAATGACTAATCAAAAGCCGAGTCACTGATCTAACTCGCTTGGAGCTTATTAAAGAAAGAAAATAATCCTTTTAATCTTCAGACAGTTTAAGTTATTTGTTTGCCTGTTCAAAGATGGAAATAATAACGAAAAAAAAAGTTGGTTACTTCAACGGACCACCAGCAGCGGCGAAGCTGCTATACGAGGGGGGGGGGGGCACGTGTCCCCTTCGAGTGAAGACAACTTCGCTCCCCAAAAAGATAAGAGGGGGAGAAACAAAGTGACATGAAGAGAAGGAGGGGTAGACCCACGCTAAATCTCTGACTACCACCCCATGTGTAGTAGTACAAAGGAATCGAGGGTTTTCAACATTTTTTTTTTAAAGCAATACCTTTAATTTTATTTGGGGCTATCGACAGATCATATCAATTAGTGCTCAAGTTGTCTTGTTTCCTGAGCTGACATCGTCCTGGCTAATTTTGGTTTTGGCTAAAAAGAAGCCAGAATAAGGATACCATTAGGCATGCTGGCATTCGAAATGTGATCCGTTTTCGAATTTAAATTTAGCCTGACCTGTTTCCTTGAATGTGAAGTGACTAATGTAGTTATAGACTGGCCTGAAACAAGTCAGAATTTGTTTCCAATTTTAAGAAAAATTGCTAAGACTTTAGAAATAGCGGAGAGGCTGGGTGGTTAGCATATTGTGTGCTATTTTATTTTTTTCTTCTTTTTGGGGGATATCTTTTTGTTTAGAATAATTATCGGATCGTTGCTTGGTATAGCTAGCAAATGAGACTCGGTAATCGGTTAATTCTGCATTTATCGAGATCTATAAATAGCTCAATTATTTATTTATGAGGCAATAATACTTTCCATTAAATTCGCTAGGGGAATTGTTTGGTACTTACCAATAAACAGTCCCAAAATGCAATTTATAAAAAACAGAAACACGCAAACACATTCTCTAAACCTTATTAACGCCTCTGATGTGACAAATCATAAAAATAGATGCAAGGGGCAACGGCATGTAATCCATTCATTAATCCACAAGAAAGACCTCATATCTTTAGAGAAAAATCAAATAAAATGGAAATAAAACACGTTGTAGAGAGCGTGGATATGATAAACAGCTGTTTCTTATATTATATTGAGAGCAGAGAATAACTCCCAACGATTATATTAGGCTTAGATTGGGTTGACCTAAATACCAGAAGTAAAACCAGATGTATCGTTGGTTAGGGGTCGGGGAAACTCGTTCATTTAATAATACATTGTTATGATTATGTACATGAAAAAGAACACGGTATTATTCGCATAGCTTTAGTTCCATCTAATGAGTGCTTATTGATTCGATAATTTGAAAGTACAATCAATTTTGAAAATGTCTATTTGTTAAGAATCACAAAGTAATGATTAACATTACCCCTCTGCGCATACTATACTATGGGCTTGGACAATAAAATCATTACATTTTCATACAAATATTCACTACTTCGGTCATTGGTAATGAACGCTCGTGATGGTATAGTTAAGTGTAACCACCATTCATTCCCTCACTTTACTGATTACATTACGTTTATGTTTGTACATATTACACAGAATATGTTGGGCTTTTGACTAACAGGAGGTTTTCAGACGCATTTTGAATGTTGTCTAAACAACAAAATTACTCTTGACTTCAATCGGCTGCGTGTTCCAGAATGAACACATTTTTTTCCGTATAATGCTTCGATACTCTGACAGAGTACATTACTAAAAAAGATCATTAGACAAAAAATTGCTTAGCTCAGCAATATACCTAACAATAACATGATTGTGAGCCCAAGAAATTTTACAGTTATTAGCTTATAACCAATTCAAAAAAAGAAAGCGATGACAATAGAATATTGGATAATTTCCGATTATATTGCATACGAAACTTAAACTCAATTCGTTCCTGAAAAAAAAACTCTCTCGAGACCGACAGCCCATAAATAGACCATGAGACCAGCACTCGGTCTAGTGAGCCCCGAGAAAATATTGTCAGTCGATCTCTTGCTAGACTGCAGCTTCCTAAATCATGAATGGTGCCAATAGAATGTGTATCCTTCCTGAATAATGTTCCCTCTATCCAACTTTTTTCATCTTATGACTGAAAAAAAGAAAACACCAACTTTTAATTGGCACGTACGATCAAATTGTTACTTCCACTTGTTAAGTCCTTTGGATTTTTAAAGGAGTTTATGGATTTATGGTCGGGAAGCGCTTCATGTCACAGAAAAAAGATTTGATACCTTTTGAATGTCACGAATATGAAGCAATCGTTAGACATAAGTGTTTATCATGGGTTGTTATTTAGAGTATGAGAAACAGAGAGAAGATTCCTTATCGCACAGGATGGCGCCGATGTTTTCCTCACAGGTATTGAAGCAAGTCACACGTATATTATGGCTATATGTGAGACCTATACCGAGAACATTCGTTGCAGCAGACGAATTGTAATGATGTCGATAAGAAAACAAGATGGAAGGAGTTGACAAAATAAATAACAATAATAACACAGAACAATAAAAGCATGATTAATATATGCATTAATACAACCAGGGTATAAATTTAAATTGCAGTGTCTAAGCATCCAAACAAGGCAATGCAAGATAAGGGAGAAAATAAAACGCAACATATAATATCAAGAATATAAGAGAGCAATTTAAAATAAGCATTCGATTTAAAAAAGAACAAACAAATAAAAAATAATAACACCTTGAAATGGGATGGCAGGAAGTTACAATGTATATAACCAAAATCAAACAAACAAATGTCCGACTGATGCACGAAAGAAAAGAAAAACGACTGAGTAACAAATCATGGAAAATTCTCCTTGAGAAAATGGAGTGACCTTGAACATGCAATATGAAAGAAGGTCAATATTGGAGCTCAGAAGTAGAGCCTTGGACCCTTGGTAACTTACTCTTTCTGCCGACAGTTTCTGGGCGCCAGCATAAGTAAAAATCCAATTTCGCCTTCTTCTATAGTTCTTCACATGTGTATCCCGTTGTTCAAAGATGCATTAATAATGTATTTCTTCCTTTTTATAAATCGCACGACGGTCTGACTTTATTGGCAGTTCAGGAGTCTGGTGATTCCATTTCCTCTCATTCAAACAGTCTTGTATGCATGGCAGGTCGCTAGCTCAGCCTACCGGAATGCGATTGTTTGCAAGTTTGCCTTCGATCATGTGTGGATGACGACTGCCAAGCTTGCCAACAAACTTGTTAAGAACGCCGTTAGGTATTAGGGCAGAAGCTTGACATCCGACACAAACAAGTTAGTGCTGCAATACGTTCTACTAACAGGTCGATTTGCTGTTGAATATACTAGGTAGTGCAGTCCTTTCTGAAAAGCGAGACGAGCTCAAGAAATCATTCAATGTTGAAGAACGATTTCCTACCTCTTCAGCATAGTCCCACGAGTGCAATGCGAGCAAAGTTTGCAGAGTAAATTGTTCGAATCTGAAGCTGTTGTTGAATGTAATGGCGCAGATCCCGAATCAGAAAATGACAACTTTGCCGACTGTCCCGGTGATGACTCAATGCTCTATTGATTCAAATCAGTCTGTTTTTGAAAACTGTGCGTAAACGTTGCCAAACGTTGTTGTCACAAAGGTTATTATTTGAAAAAAGTTGTGCATGAAAACTTAATCTTGAATTTTAGAAAAGAAAAACAACGAAAGAAAGAAGCAACGGCATATGGACCTTTGGTTAGAAAGCTTGCAAGGCACTTTAGTATCCTGGTTCCATTTTCTCTTCAAGTTCAACAACGTCAAAAGATGTGAGATGTTAAAACGTCAAACGGAATATCGATTCATTACAAATTGTATGTTGATGGTCTAGGTGGCTTCAAAGTTGATAATATGAATTAACCTTTACTCAGGAGTTAAGTCATTGAGGATCCTTCCATCATCCGAGATCTATGAATTATGTTGTCAAATGGTAAATGAGTCTGAACAAGCTCAAAGCATATGTCACTCTCATGGGAGGATCTATGGTTTTGGAGGGGGGAGGGGAGCAATGTTTGAAATTTACACAACAACCAAGGGGGCACTTTGTTGTATCGTGTACTTTGAGGTATGCCATTTGGGTTTAAAAGAGGGGATAGGGCTACGGGCTTTTTCTCCCCACCCCCTCCCGAAATTCGCCACTGACTCTTTTTGGCTGGCTTGGGTGACTAGCTTAAAATGTTGATTTTCCCGTAAACTTCAAACCAGCTAATATTGCCCTGTTAGCTCTATATAAACCATTTTCCAACAAATTGCGTAGGAATGAGAAGTTTGCGCTTCATCTAGGTTATAGGCCTACTACTGCAGTATCATGATTCTCGTGTTGACCTTTATTAGCGTGATCAGTCATTAAACAGTTTCCCTTCCAAGTTCATCTCATTATGAATCCCTTACCAGCTGTCGAGAAGCCGGTATATCCAACTTTGATCCCTGAACAGCGTAATCATCGATGTGATTTTATGAACAAAGATGATCATCCGTTGTCATTAACATGATAAAGAGAGTAGCTCAGATAATTATGGTCTGCTAAGAACCTAAAGGGCATGCATGTAAAATCCTATACAGTTTGTTTAATGGTATAGTTAATGCCGCTATTGCTCTCAGTTATCAGACAAATGTATTTTTTTTCTACCAAGGGAATAATGCTAACCTATTAAATAATCGTTGATAATAAAAATGGCAGTTCATTTTGTTACAATTTATTTACCGCCAACATGATTCATGGGCATCCCTAGAGTTAACAATTTAAAATTCCTATCGGCAAATCCGTTTATGTTATTCGCATTTTAATTTGGGGGACCTTGTTTCGTGTTTTACTGCCTGCCACGGTTGGCAAAATAAACTAGATTTTACCCCTTCTTTACCCAATTATTTTTTAAGATTTTTTTTCCGGCAGATTTGATACGACCTCCATTAAACAACTTTTTTTTTAGCGATGTCTCTGCCGAATTTGTTTCAACTGACAACCAAATTCTCAATTTGTACATATTGATATATGAATGTATCTTTACACTCCAAGAAAATTACATGAAATATGATACTTTTTTTTATAATTATCAATAACATGCTATCTAGACATTACTCAACTCTTTAAATCTATAGATTGGCTTTGATGTTTAGAAATAGCAAGGAGGCCATGGCGAGGACGATGTTAGAAGGTATACATGTTTAGTCATAATATATGCTGAGAGCCAGAAGGCCAATAAGTCCAATCCTTACACAGAGTTAAAGCCCTTCTTGCGCTCGGCGGACGGGTTTTGAGCCGTGTGTTCAGGGAGTGATCTTCCTGTCTCTCAATGTGATGTGAGGTTCATGTTCGTTTGCTCACCCTGGTATCCTTCCGCGTTCACAGTCAAAAGGTTTATTTTTAAGATGGGAACCATGGATGCATGGATTCTCTTCATCGGTGCAAGGTTACTCTTCATGAGGTTCACATACTGTTCAAATAACACGAATAACTCACTGCTTTCATGTTGTACACATCAATAATTAAACAACACAGGCTGTAGGTCTTAGTCACAAATATGTACACTTTATTGTATAATTTTATTTCAATGTTAACATTTGCTTTGAACGAAACATATTATCATATACATTATTTGACTCTAATTATCACTCGTTCGAAAATAAAACGAGGCAGGATCCACAAAGAAATTTATTTTAACATACATGTAGGTTTCATGACGATGTAGTCTCTTTCAAATTTGCATTGTTACTTTCGCTAACCATGATCATAATGATCAAAACAGGATTTTACGCCACTATTTCCGTATCGTATTGGAGTATTGGCATTATTCCACACAATTTAAATTACATGTACGTATAATCTTTGAAATTGCTTCGTAAAAAAAAAGAAATATAAAGAATTTATCTACATTATATTACATTGCAATCGAAGACCGGCCTGACTGCGATTTCACCAATAATTATGCAAATTGCTGAAGTTAAACACAAAGAAAAGTACTCGATGGATAGTGGAAAAAGATCGTATTCGGATAGGAGGAGAATGAATGAAAGAGTAAAGGATATCATACACAGACAGACATATAGATAGACAGACAGATATACAGACAGATAGACAGGCAGATAGACAGACAGACATATAGACAGGCAGATAGACAGACAGACATATAGACTGATAGATAGAAAGATCGATAAAGAGAGATAAAGTTTTTATATCTCCAATTTGTCTGAATGATTCCTTTTAAAGATGTTATGCAATGATAAAACCAACTTAGTGAAACAGTTACTTCATAGTTTCAAGATTGGACTATCGTTTTGCGGTATAACAAAAAGAAAGAGTTCTTATAACATATCAAACTTGCAATCCACATTCTATTTGAAATTCACCACGTGGAAATTATGAAATATGTTTGGTTTCCTAAAGATGTGATTAAGAATCTTTACGAAACCAAAGATATTTCATACTAAGAATCGTATCAAACGAAAAAATATTTGTATACTAAATTCCAGATATCAATATTTTTTGGGAAAGTTTGTATATGTTATGATTTGATTTCTTAATAAACACATAATTTTTAAAAAATCCAGATATCAAACGTTATTAAAGTCTCTTCATAGAAATATTTGTTTAACAAGAAAGGCTCGTTTTTCATTTCATTCAAATAAAAGTTTAAAAGAAAATAAATTCAGCAGAGAACCCTGAACGAAGTTATCGGAACATGAGACTGATCATGAAGGCTTGGAGCAATGAGTGGAGGCTGAACTGGAGACTACACATAGCTGCCTCTGTAAAACAGAAAAGATGGAAAATATTCAAAGTCATTGACATTTGTTTTCTTCATTTTTTGTATCCAACTCCTGGAACAGATAATATGGCAAAGAGATTTTTGGAATGAATTTCCGCTTGAGACTAAATAATATTGGATATCTTCAAATAGCATTCATTCGGTGTGTGGTTTTATGGTGCAGATCTAATTTTGATGTTGTTTATCACATTCTTCCTGATCGTCTTTTATAATTATGTTGCAGAATAAAGTTATCAAATATATACAATGTCTTTATTAATTATAAAGGAATTAATCAGTGTTTTTCTTTGCAACTAGATCACATGTTATGAAAAGGATACTATGATGAAGCAATAATGCATTAACAAACACAATATTGCTTGTCATGAAAATTTTATAACGGGGTATCTCATGACAGGAAATCGCTCAAAAGCGTATTCTTTACATAAACACATAATAAAAGAAAGATTGTGCCAACAAGATAATATTCATTATTCATTATCCTTTATTATTCACGGGTTGTACAATGTTCCTGTCCAAAATCACACAGACAATACGCCACCATTCGACGGGAGCGAAAGCAAACGCTCTTTTGAATAGCGAAATGTTCAAGACCTTTATGTCCAGTCAAAATTTAAGCATTTGCAAGCCTCACTGATTTGTTTTCCCCATTTCGTTTGTAAATCTCATGTGTCTATTTCATAGGAATTGAAATTTCTTATTCAATTAAACGCTCTACAGTAATGCGCAGGCAGATGTTACATGTATCTATATTGCCTATAAATTTATGCAATACTACTTTGTAATTTAGCCAAATTTTTACTTACTTTTTGCAACATTTGCAGATGTAGAGCAGGCATCCCCCGATACAACACCCAGTGAAGAGGACTAGGAGTATGATGATGACGGCGGAGACGATCTTCTGAATCTTGTTATCAATCATCATCCAGTAGTCGTCTGGTACATCGGTGGTCGTCATCATCAGTGTTGTGGTTAGAGCGGGAGTCGTGGGCGTCGTCAGGGGCGGAGGAGTTGTTCTTCCGCCTAAGTTTGTTTTGAATGATAGTAAGATATTTCTTAGTAATGCGTCTTATCGTCAGAGGTACTAGCATAACGACCCAAGACGTCAACTTAAGGGCAATTTCAATACCATATTCCACAGAATTCGTAAAGTTCTTTGCGATCGTCTTAAAATGTTATGAGGGCATGCTTTAAATTAAAGGCCTACCAAGACAAACATTCGTATATTTTACGTCATGAAATCTAGAACTTCTTTGCGGTAAAAATATTAGGTCTAAAGATAAATCGCCCGACATGGGCGAGATGAGGGTAATTATGAGTCCAACTAATTATTGCGCAAATATCATGCTGAACTCCGGGTGGTTTCTGCTCAGTAGTAAAATATTATCTTGATTGGGGAAAAAACATCATAAATAAAATTGTACTTTTGTATAATGCTACTATACTTTTGATATGGAAAACTATCACAATTCAGCCGCCCGGCTGCGAAGATTATGTTTCATTAAATCCCAACTAACACATGTGCTATTTTCTGGTCCCATTTAACATCCTTAAGCATATATTTCGATTCTGTAATATTTCTTTACTACTTTGTCTTGGATTTAAAAAAAAACACAATAATACTAAATCGATTTTAAAAAAGTCATTATACTGGATTGAATACTAACCGATTGGTTCACAAACACCATTGATTTCCATGAAGCCTGGGCAACATTTCCTCACGATGGCGTACTGGACTCGAGTGGCCTGACGGTATGCAGTCTCATATTCTAGTCTACAATAAAGACACATACAAAATTACGTTAACGTGGTTTAAGAAGTAAGACAAATCATCATGGATGAATTGGATTAAAACAGATAAGCAATTTAATTTTATAAACTGCTTTGTTCAGATGATTGAGAAAAGCTTTTATGAACATTGTTATGCTGCCTAGGCTAAATGGGCTAATCATAATTGCTTGCAAAGTCATACTGACGCCTGATGTAAGTAATATTTGAGATTAAAAGCCCCATTGTATCACTTATAGCTACTATATGGTAAACAATGCCAAATCGTTGACCATTGGTCCCATGATCCTCTTTTTCGTATGTTAATTGAGAGCCGATTTGATGAGATAGCCACCTGTCAGTGACCTTGCAGGATGGTCTTATCCCTCCTGGTCAAACTTGTGTAGTGGGGTTCAAATATTGAAATAATTGACATTTTGAGTGAGTATTGCTTGTTTGTAAGCATACTTGATATAATAAACTAGTTTATTGTAACCTTGCGTAAATCTTAACTGTACTTTAATCATGTAAGGAACAGATTATTGCAAAGCTTTATGTCTGTCATGTCTATTTTCATACAAGAGAGGGCGCTGATGTGATTTGATAATTAAAGAAATATGCACACCTGTGTTTATAGTCAAGAGGTTTTCACAGAGTACAGCATGTTTAATAAGACAACTATTCTAAATTTTAATAAGTCATTATTGTCTTTTGTAGCTTCTACTGCGTTTTTATTTTTTACCATCAGATACAAAATGTCTGTCGAAACTGTCACCTTCTTTAGGCTTCAGAAATGTCATGAACCCGCAAGTTTGTAAGCCTAGCAATGATTCATTTTGTATAAGCACTGTTAATTCTCTTTTAAAATTGCAATCTCATATTATGTACACAAATGCTTTAATATCTTCGCAACGTGACTTATTTGATATTTATTCAGAATTTATTCTATCCGGTATAACAATAAAATTGAATTTAAAGCCACACTTTACAACTTGTATCTACTCGCTCCCTCTATATAGAAAAAAATACCTAATCGGTGATCATTGGTCCCCCGTGATCCTCTTTTTCTTTTGTTAATTGAGATTTGAGAGCTGAGTTCATGAGATAGCCACCTGTCCAGTGACCTGGCAGGGTGGTCTATTCCTCCTATAAACTAGTACAGACAAGCCTTAACATATGAAACAGATATGTCTGTGTTAAACAAATTAAATTATATATCATAAAGAGAGAATGAGACTATCATTTTTCCGGTTTAGCAATGCTTACCTGTAAACTCTACACTTTGCAAGATGAAGCCATCCACATTTAATGATTTTTGGCACTTTTCTTGACTTCTGGAAAGACTGGGCGAATGTGACTGTAACACTGCAGAGAATATGAAAGGTTGGGTATTGAGAAGTAATTCAACAAGCACTTTAGTAATGGAATGTATGTGGAAGTTGGAAATTAGTAGTAAAATGTAGATTGTATATCATAATTATGATATAGGCTTACCCGGTAAATGCTACATCGAAAACTCTACAACGTGAAAATGAGCCATGTAAAATATCATTCGTCTTACGTGTTGCTTTTCAATTCATTCACATGATTGGATTCCATTTCAATTCAATTTGCGATTCCATTTCATCACGGTGATAAAAGAGAATTGAATCAAATTAAATTCAATATGATCATGCAATGAACTCAAACAATACTAATGTTTTTAAAGAAAACTCGATCACATTTTACCTGACAAGTTTAGAACATCTTCCTGGTTCTAGGGTTGTCATTGTATCATTTTGCTCCGTCCCGTTGATGACGTCACGACGATGACGATCGGACTGCCCGTGCTCACTTTGATGCCCTTGGGACCCTGTGCTATGGGGGTTATCATGCCCATGACCGTGATCGTTCTGGTGGTGATCATGTCCGTGGTTGTGGTGGTGATCGTGGTGCTGTTCGTTGTGGTGATCGTGGTGATCTCGTGATCTTCCTCCTGGTCCCCCTCCACCTCCGGGTTTGCCATGTTTCCCTTTCTTCCCCGAAGCATCGGCGTAGGCGACGAGGAGGACGAGAGCGAGGACGAGCAAAAAGACCGACGAAGGCTTCATNTTTTTTTTAATCGTAGAATTCAACTGGCTGGACAATATTTTGGAAAATATTAACCTTACTTTTATCAATACGTATCTCACTGGAGCTGAAAATCGATGACCACTATGATTTAATTGGTGCAACATGTTTTATGACTACATTTTGTTAGCATAAGCAAGAAATACATAATTTTATAGACAAAAAGGATGAAATGATAGATATAAAATAGAATGAAACAACATTCTAATGATATGTGTCTTATTGTGTATTAAATATACCCAAACTAAGCTTGTCTGTGATTCGCTTCATTTTAATTTCCGTTCATAAAGATTTGCGTTAGTAAATAAGTGCCAGTGTTAATATACAGACCAAATCAATGTACTATTTACATATTTGTTTTAATTTTACTACAATGGCTACAGATGTTATTAAAAGTTATAATTTAATTAATGTCAATCAATCAATCAAACTTCGGCGTTATGTATCCTTGCTTACCTGTACTATAAGAATTTGACGTGAAACCTGTTAAAGAAGACCCCTCTGAGTTGCTTACGAAACGGGTAGATGCTGATGCCAAAGTTAGCGTAAGGTCGAGGAAGGATCTGCCCCAAGAAATACCATGCAGCTTCAAAGACTACCAGTTTATGTTCCCTTTCTCTCCAGCTCATAATACCACTACCACCAGATACACTCTATTTTATCCCTTTTCTGGCTGGCGTTGGGCCCTATCAGACGCTAGTGAAAGTGGTCTGCCAAAAGCGGACGTGACATCGCTTCCAAAAGCCCAAATCGGAACTTCCACCCACTCAAACTGTTATGATGCTGAAACTAGTTTAATATAGTCTTATTATAACTATTCAGTATACAATAACAAAAAAACGATCGATTCATATTGAATATGTAGACTCATTATTATTTTGGATGGGTGGGATTACTTTGTCGCTGTGACAACCAATTATCATTGTCTGGAGTTTGAGTAAACTTTTGATATATTTTTATACTTTTGTTGACAAAGTGTATTCATCTCAAAAGCTCTGTGCTGCAAAGTCATCTCCAAATTACAGGGAAATGATGGTACAGGTATTCATAATCGTGATAAAGGGGAAAATTTGTATTTCCCTGCAAAGCATATCAAATTATTTATTATTCTCCCAGTGTTTCTACGCCCCTCCCCCTTCATAATTTGTTTTCCACACTTCAAGAAAGCATCATGGAAATATTTTTTAAATGTTTTTTTTTTCGTTTTCTTCTTTTTTTCTTCTTTTTTTAGAAAGATAGTTTGGATGCAACTGTACCAGCAAAATAGGACACTTTCATACTTCATTGTTACTATTAAATGAGTAAATACAAAAATTTCAAGACTAATCTCTGTTTCTTGTTTGCTGTGAATAGAAGTAATTAAATGAGAGGTGAGTTCAACAAAAGTTATTACTGTGGTTTAATAGCATGACTAAAGTACCAATTGGTTCAATATTGGGATATCAAATATGAGTTCAAGAACAGTCATTCTCTGGTATGCAATTTAACCACAA
>BEXV01000484.1:113649-134475 GCA_003118195.1 Hemicentrotus pulcherrimus | reverse complement strand
CCCCCCCCCCCCCTGGATTATGATCATGTTCTCTCTCTTTCAAGTTCATTACTCGACGATTTATTTTCGTTTCGTTTCGGCGGGGTAAGCGGAAAATGATGTTGGGATGTGTAAGCATGTTGAACTCTTTGATGACGTGGTTCTTGTTTGATTAAGAATGAGAGGGACATCTTTATAAACATTTTGGCAATTGTGTCAAGTTTAATGTAGACATGACGCTGTAAATGGCATGTTTTGATAGTAGATAGTGAGAATATGGAGCTTATTCATGAATACAATATGTGTATACACAGCATGATTAATGAGAATTATTTTTCACACATTATGTGTTGAAGCATTTTTAATTTTATAACATTGTTTTTTTTTCATAGATAGCGTATCATGTACTTTTATTCTAAGATTAAGTAAAAATGGGTTGCAGCGAAGGAAAGATATTTCAATAGCGTATTTTTCTAAGGAAACTATCTCCTCCCTTTCCCTACCAACCCTCGTCTCTCTCTCTCTCTCTCTCTCGTTTCTCTAGCTTTGTATGTCTGTCTTTCCCCTATCCCCATTTCCCTTTTTTCACACTCTCCCTCTTTCTCTCGTTTCTCTCTCTATCTCTGTCTCTCTGTCTGTCTCTGTCTCTCTCCCTTGCCCTTCTCTGATTTTTCTGTATGTCTCCGCCCTGTCTCTCTCTCTCTCTCCCCTCTCTCTCTCTCTCTTTCTCTCTACCCCCTTTCTTCTCATTATCCTGAACTCGACTTTCTTCTCTCTTTCTCTGTGACTGATATGGATTGACATGTCCTTAATTTGAATGATAAGAGACTAGACAATGATACAATTATTTTAGATATTACTTCTTTCTGTATCGATTATCATAATATAGCAATTACATAAGCAATAGGTATCTTTTAGTCAGCAAATTTTAATGACAACACATTCATATCAAAATATTACGAAAAAACGACATTGCTGTTGAATTAATTGTAAATGATATGTAGAAACTTGTATTTCATATTTTACACAAATACAATGATAAACGGTATGCGGTGGCAGTGTAATACATTAAAACATGATATAAAGATAACAACATTACAGCTTTCTTTCCCTTTCCTAAAGTTCTCTCAGTTTCTTTCAATAAAGATGTACATGCAAATGTAATCAATATATTTACTTCGTTTCTTTGATATTTGATTGATTTTTTGTATCAATACATAGATGTGACAATTATGTAGGTTTAAAGTAGGTTTCTTAAAAATTATGTTTATATAATGGTGATTTTATTGTTACCCCTCATCTTGACAGTCACGTAACTGCAAAATCAAGCGTTTGCTTATTATATTTCAGCGATTAAAAGGCAAACTCCTCTTGAGGCTTTAAGCTACGAGCAAAATAGATCCCAATTCAAAAAAACTTTGTTTGAATTACGTAGACTTACGTTTCTAAAAACTTGTTTGGTTATTAACTGGACCTCACGAGAGGTACTGAGCTTTATAGTTGGTACATGGTAAAACGAAGAAATTATTAGGCCTAAGTAAAAGATCACTGGTTAAACATTTAATTTGATGTAAAACATGCTAAACATCCACGAAATGTATGTGTCGTGGAGATTTAAAAGTGCGAAATATCGTTTATTATGGGCATTCATACAGGCGCAATTTTATCTGACGCCTGTCGCCTCTTGCCCTAAGTTTTCCGAGCAAGCGATTTTTTGGCCATTTGAAGTGCATTTCTACCTGTGTTAAAATGTGCATATTTACTTCATTTTTAAATAAAATTCGTAAGTACACTATACCTGTAGAATTATAGAAGAAACATACTAAAGGTAAATAATGTTGAGGTACCAGCTCGCTTACCGAATTTTGAATGACGCAGGCTCGATAAAGGGCATTTTCAGAATTCTCTTTTCTTTCTTAAAATTACCATTTCTTCCTTCTTTATGATAAACCATTTGCCCTATATTAAGGTTGAATGCTTTGTATAGGCAGCTATCTTTTATTACCCTTTTGGCTTCTTAGCTAACCATTCTTTCCTCTGAGGGTATAAACTGAGGTTCCAGTTAAATTAAGTACTGACAAATTAGTACAACAATTCACATAAACCAATTTTAGCGACCTCCATATCGAATATGCAGTAATTTATGTCAGTACTGCTGCATAATTATGTCGATTTTGATTTAAACCACAGCTATGCGTTTCAGCTATTTGATAATCATAATTCATTTATACAAGGATAAGAAAAAATTGTAAGAATAAGTCAAGCAATTCATAAACAAACTGTATGGAATATATGCGCGTAAGCTTTTGACTCTTTCGTCAAATGACCATTTTTCTTTGTGAGATCATGATTCTATTCTCACTTCAGATTCCATTGATTCTTAGTAATGATAGTTTGATACTCCGGAGGTGGCGACCTACTTTCATTAAGGTGCAGATATCCGTTGTTATCAATCTTGTTCGACGTCACAGGATCTGGCGTTGTTACGTCATTAGATGGCGCTCGTACAGGTGGAGCTTGGTAATAATTGACTTCACATTGAGGTTTTCTTGTGCTCGATGATGACGATGGCTTGTTGAGTTCGTCTACCATCGGAATCTCATAGCCGCCATTAATATCGACTATTTCGGCATAATCGCCTTCTTCTTTTCCCCCGTTGCATTCTGCATATTGATCTGTGATGTATCGGGACAAGAAAAACAAAGCAAAATCAGATTTTAGTCAAATCGATATATATAGATATATTTGCAGTCTAGAATAAATGTCACGGGTTTTTTTGGGGGGATTACCCCTCTTCTGGAGTACGAGTTGACATTACTTTCCTTTATCATCACCACAAATGTTAAATTTAAGTCATATCATTCTTGATCCTACCAACTGTTGTTTGTCTCTTCTTAGAATAAAATTCTATATGCATCATGATCATATAACCCAATCTTATACACTCCCTTCACAGGATAACCCAACAGACATAGGAATTAAAGGCACACCTTCACCACCTTTTTCTTCTTCTAGGCTTACTTCTTCTTTGGCATTATTTTCTATTGATCAACCCTTTTCGCTGATGGCATTGCAAGCTTATAGTTAACTTACGACTAAGTTTGACGACACCCTCCGCTCGAATAGTCGATTTTCGGCGACATCTGAAAATAAACAAGGATGAAATTTCAGATGAGATTACTAAAAGTTCAATACAGGACCATTGTTTCCAACATAAGGGAGAAAAAAGTGATATACATGTATATATATATATATATATATATATATACCGAAATGCACTATAAAATCATGGTCTTGTATATTTGTAAGAAAAAAAGGGGACAGCATGATATCGGTCCTTTTGTAAAAGAATCAAGAAACATGTGTATCATTCAAAACGGTCATCCATCAGGGCTTGTATATAGTAATCATTGTCATGGGGTAATCAGAAATTTTCTACTTTAAAATGCATTTAAAATAGCCCAAACAAGAGTCAAAAAATAAATAACGTATCTCCGATGCTGCACAATTCTATCTTCGGGCTGCCTTTGTGGGACATTTTCCCAATAGGCTTTGAGAAAAAGTAAAGTCTAATTACAAATAGCATCAACAAACTACCTGAATATATAATCCGCATGAGAAGTATTACAATGGAATTTGGCCATGTCCCCAATACGATTGACGTGACTTACGGGTGTTTTAATGCGATCACGACTAAGAGACCGACAACGAGAGCAAGAAGGATACAGACGATGAGTGGTATGATGAACGATGTGATGGGCGGTGAGCCTTTATCGCTGGGTACGGCATATGATTTGGATACCAGCGTAGAAGGCATTGGACTGGTAGAAGTCACTGCAGCCGGATACACACCTGCCATGCCTGTGGTGGTAGGAGAATGTTCAGGTGCGCTCTGGCCTGTTGAATCACACATATTGATGAAAGTGTCAGTAAAAAAAATACTAGTTGAAGAATAATGTTTTTCTAATACACATCATTGATGAATGATTCGCTGCTAAATATTTCCTNCCCCCCCCCCCCCCCCCCCCCGACCCGCCACTGAATACACCTGAGTCGAGAAAAGTATATTACGAGGTCTTGAGTACCAGTGTTAAGATTAACACTATCGACCTCTATAAATTGAGAGTCAACTGAAAAAGGCTGCTCCTCCGGGAATACTTAAAAATGGCTTTGCATGATTAAGACTGAAAGTGTATACATTAAAATTCATTATTTTTGTTTAGATTTTGGGAGCAATAGTGTTACCTGGACATTCCCCTGTGTATGGATCACACGCTGACTGGTCAAGGCAGTTACATGGCTGGCTACACGATAGGCCCCAGAAGTTTGGTGAACAGTGGTCGGTACATCTATTTGGAAAGGAAGAACAGATGGATTATAATACTAATACTAAAAATCATAATGATAAAGGTCATAGTAATAATAACAATTACAGAAGTAATGATAACAATAATGACAATAATAATGATATAGGTCAATTTATATTTAGCGTGTGACAAACTATAGTGTCTGGTGCGCTTAATTAGTGTAAGTACAACAATATAACGAGACATATCACCCTTTTCAAACAGACATCTCACTGTTCCTTTTCCTTTTCTTTTTTGGGAGGAGTCTCTTTTTGAATGGGGGTATACGTGCCCTATAAGTCTCTCCTTTAGAAGCTACGCTTCCGATATTAAGGAATATCTTCTTCCAAAAAGTAAAAACGCTTCACTGGGATTCTACACCGATTCCCTGTATCATATTACCATTGTAGACCTTATGAGAATAATTATGAATATGATATTTTGTACCTCACTTTATAACCTTGTAAAATGCAGACAGATACACAAGAAAATATAATTTTCTTTGAACATGAAATATAAAATTTCATTTTCGTCTTACCTAGGGCCATTATACCCGATCGGACACGTAAGACAGGCGCCCTCTACGGCGTCACACCCTCCAATCATAGGGCAGTTACATCTGAGATCACAGTCCTGTCCGTAGAAACCTTCCTCGCAGGGATTCTCACAGAACATCCCAGAGTAGCCCTGCTGACAGAGACAAGACCCATCCTCCGAGCTACAGAGGCCATCGTTCTCACATTGACACACCTCGTCACAGAATGTCCCGTGTCTGTTGGGTGGACAGGGCTCGGTGCAGTAACGACCTTGCCATCCTGGTGCGCAGAAGCAATGGCCTGGACATCCAAGACGTCATCAAGAACAAAAAGAAATATGTCGTTAAATGCGTTACTATAAATGTCATCATTGTACACAGTTGGTTTTAGATACGCACAATATTGTTTACTTCTGTTTCTGCATTTATGAATTTATTAGCGTAGCCGGGGTGAAGGCTGTAATCCCCATCTTTGCTTTGAATTTCGGATGACTGTTGATACATGAAAGTTTGTTAGAAACCAATCATCTTTACAGACTGATCAGGGAGATTTTACACTTTACTTTTTAATAGTCCATCTTCCAACTACGGGAATACTAATCATGTTCAATTCTTCGAGAGGCTAGCCCGAATGCCACAAGTTTATTGTTGGTATCCCTGATACACATGCAGCGTTAATTGCTGAATGCGGATTGCATCATCGGCTGGCGTGGTCCTAGAAGGGCCAGTAAAGAGCGAGAAAAAAATGAAAAGCAAAATGAACAGTGCAAACATTATTTCTGTCATTTGCATGAGTAGCGCAAGTAATCAAGCAATCAAAATGAACCCTCGCATGCTACTGAAATTACGGCAATCAGATGGCTTCATGGACAGTGGAAAATGTTCTTTGGTTACACCTCAAGAATTCGATGGAAGCAGTTGCCAAGGTTTGCGCGGAGCTTACCTGTAGGATCATAAGAGGCGCCGTTGCTGCAAGAATCGCTTTCCATGAAGCATCTTTTTCCCTCACATCTGATGTTGCATGAATCACCCTCCCAACCGTAATCACACAAGCAATGGCCGTTGGAGGGATGGCACACTCCGCCATTTTCACACACAGCTAGGCATGGGAGAGAACAGTTTGAGCTGTATGTGGCAGTTGTACACCTGTATGTAAAAAATGTCATTGAAGAGGGTTATACTGCCTGCTACCAACATTCAATGTCATTAACTATAAGATTCATTACAAACCAGGGTTGCTTTCTATTGAAAATTTAAACTCTTGTTTTTGTAAGTACAATAAAATTGATGGCTTATCTACTCATAAAATGCTCACATAATACGACCTTCATTCATTTTAAGTTCGATGAACACATAGTACAGTTCAATTAATAGGAAATACAAAGGGTTTGACATAAATAATGTCTTTAAAGTGAGGAATATCGAGCTGCTACGAGAAGTGATGCTTGTAGCAGCTCGATATTCCTCACTTCTCTTGTTCGAAAAAAAGATATCGACAGCGAGTTCAGGAAGTAATTTCATGGTCAAAAAGAGAGACAATAATGACATATTTGATTTATCAAATCAAGGTCATATTCGGGTAACCTTTAAAAAATATAACAGCAATCGGATTTAGATTGTTAAACCATGGAGATCTCTTCTTTTATCTCCATGGTTAAACGACTTTAGACTAGATACCATACCTTTCTTCACAGTGATTGCCTGTCCAACCTTCAGTACAGCTACACACCCCAGTCAGGTGATCACATGTTCCTTCATTGAGGCACTGGCAGGACAGTGAGCAGTTACGACCATACCGCCCGATAGGACAAGCTGACATAGATAGGGAAGAAAGAAAAGATGAAGATAAATGAGAAAAGGGAGAACAGTGTATAAGGAGGAACGAGCATTGTAATGCGAAGAGGATGTTGAGAGTGAGTTATGTGATAGAAAACGAAATAAAAAGAAAGAAGTGTAGTAGGGTTTAAATAGAAGGAGAGGAAGATAGAAGGATGTTGATGATGGAAAAACAAAAAGAAAAGGGAACAATAATTGCTGTCTTGATAATAAGGATAATAATCAAGTATGAATTTATGTGAAATAAAAAACAAATAATTCTATCAAGATATTTGACACAAATAAGTTGCCAATAAATATAGGGATTCAGACAAAATGGTCGAAATAGAGTTTGAAAGAATACGGTACACAACGGTAAGAGAGGTAAAATCAAGGAGTTACTTGACCTCAATCGTTTTTTCTTTCTTTTTAGAAATGTTCATATCAAGGCTATGCGTATGTAACGTTGGTGGCAGGCCTTATGATCTGTAACCTTTAGACCCGTACCCCCATGCTCGCTTTCACTTCTCTGAATAGGTAGACAATAGTTATTTCTGAACCGTGATTCAAATTTCTTATTTCATGACCTCGATGCTCGACCCCTATACATACGGAAGTACTGCGAATACGTTATTTGGTTATAAAATGTTATTTGCAGTGTAATGTGATGTGTCCATTGAGACTTTATCTTAATATGTCTTTTCTTTTCATTTTAATTTCATTATGAAATAAAACTATTTGAATATGACTAATGGGTAATAGTTATTTCTGATATCAATACCAGCGAATGGCAATCTGTAGAGATCTTTCTGTTTCTTTCTGGAAAAATGTCAAACTGCACAAATAGCCAGGAATCGCACCTCTCCTTAATTTCTTTATCTTTGAAATCTTTTTTCAGAAAACTTTACTTCCTTTTTTTATTAATCGCACTTACGAGAACAAGTGTACCCTTCTTGAATCCATCCATCACAGCACGAATTGGTGGTTATCGTCAAGTACAGTTCACTGAAGCTTATTCTGCCATTCCTTCAAAAGTGAAATTACAATTTAAAAATGGAGCTGAAAATCATTATGAGTTAGATCCTGTACTGTGAAGGCTGTATCATCACAATGTCACCATACTGTCATTGCTATACCACAAACATGCATGCTGCTTTAATTTAGATTTATTTGTTCTATATATTGCCCTAATATTTCCGTGTAATATGGTTTACTAACATATTCATATTCATGGTCGTTTCTTCTTTGGGGACCTAGTGACGAGATACTTGGAATTCAGTCTACAAACATTATGTGTGGCTATGTCGGGCAATCCTCGGAGAAGCTTTCAGGTTGTAAAGAACAACCTTTGTTTAAAAAGTATGCACATATTTTGAAGACGTTAGTAAACTGGTCTATTAAGTTGTGTTTTACCATCAACATAATCAAATACATGGTGTAACCCTGTAAACCTACAATATTTATGATCGATGTTTTACAAAATTATGTGAGTACTTAGTCTTCAGGTAGATAAATAGGATTTGGCCAATCTGTGATAGCGTGGTCCTAAAATCCGCAGTAAAAAGGTCCTCAAATTGTCAGGCAAAGTATTGACACTAAACAAACACTGCACATTTTTTCTTTAATTGTTTAATAGTTCGCCAATCGTTACCGACGTAAGCAAGAATCAATAAAGATATGAACAACATTCTTTCGAAAACATATTTATTGTTGTTACGATTATTATCGTAACACAACAACAAAATTATTGTTCAACATTCAATTGGTATATACTAACCTAGCGGCTTGACATGCGGCAATCGTAAAGCCTAACTCCTCACAGTTCAACTCAAGATAAGATGACGAATGAACCGAAGTGGATGGAACAAGGCTGCAAGAACGATAAATACAATTTCAATTTGTTCTGACTTTGGGAGAATCCGCGATCAATCATGTACTAGATGTTGATATGCTGTCTTATCTTATGAGAGGAAAGCAGAGCTAAGTTGTTTGCAAAATTGATGTTATTTCAAGTTTGAAAGATAGATATGTTTTGCTATCCTAAATTTCCTATACAACTCGGCTTATCTGAAGAAGAAAAAATTTGCGATAAAAATTCTGCATGCTTTATATAGAAATGTTCTGCATTAAAATAATGGCAAATACAATCAAATATACAGAAATATAACTAAACATACATAAGAATGAAAATGTCTCAATTGTCATACTCAGAGCCTTTAATATATAACTCAGTTCTTTGATACGAGAGGTATAGTAAAACGTCAGTATCAAACCATACTTCTTTACAGATGAAATAAATCACTAACAACTTTTCATTTAAATATTCATAAATTTCTATACAACAAGTTTATCAAAATTATGGTAAGAAGTACTGCAAATATTATGCGTATCCTAATTTGATCCACTTATCAAAACATGCATAAAACTTCGAGTAAGTTATAAATATTTATTTTATGTATGTATTTAAACAAAACTGACTAGGTACTAATGACATGTTTGAAGGTTTACAATTTCATGTTTCCGTGTTTATAATACTAGTATACGGAAAATCAGATTATACATTATACGGGGATTATCTACTTAGCAACGAGAGGAAATACGGGGGTTTAAGTGATCTCAATAAATAAAAACATTACAGCAAAGCGTGGTTGTCTACATAACCCATGGCACTCAAGCTTTCATAAATATTTCGAATTTCATGAATTTCTTGAACCTACTCTTACTTACACAGTGAATGTTACGTATTGAAGTGTAATGTAAGAATTTATATAACATGATATTGATTTTTTTTTTTGATTAACGACATTATTAAACGATTGCTGACATGATATTTTCGTGAATTTTAATTTTAATAGAATTCCACGTTGATTATAATGTCTATCATTATATTTTTCGGGGAGGGGTGAGGTCATTTCATATGAATGAAGGTGGTACATGCATATCACACATACATTAAACTTTATTTATACTTTCCTGATTGTTCTAGACCTACATCACAACATTTAACAAATTGCTTTGGAAGTGTTACCATGCACCTGTACGGTTTAACAATCCACAATGATTATGAACCACTGGATGACGTGAAACTTACTGAAAAACACTAGAAGCAAATCTTTCTATTCTTCTTTCTAACAAATCTATAATCAAATGTTTTTAGAGTTAAATCGAAGTGTAGTTTAAGGCTGACTTATTTCATATTTTAATCAATGGCAACAATATGAAAGTATATGAACATTGACACCATGTATGAGCAGGAAGGCAATGATTGTAAAAGTACAGGTGGTCAAATCAGCTTGTAATTAATATCATGATTGGTTTTCACACAAATCTCATTTTGGAAATAAGAGGGTTTACAAACAGGAAAATAACTGACCTAAAAAAAAGTGCAAAATTAGCCGACAATTTAGGGGGTTTGCGGCTAACGGAACCTTCAATCGTTACAGATAGTTTGATGCAAATTTGCTTCTTACTTGACGTAACACCATCCTGTTTTTTCATTTATTATTCAGTTGACATGATCATTCAAATTTACATCCATTGTTTTAAAAAACGCTAACTTTTTGTTGGGTAGAACATATTTCCCATTTGGTTTCCTAAGCTTTAATCCCAGATTAGGTTTCTGCCTCAGAAGGATGTGGTCTCCTGTCATATAACATTAACTACATGAATTTTGCTATTAAAACAAAGATACCGCATAATGATTTGAATACAATCATATAAAGACTCACGTGACTCATCGAGACATAGTTAGAAAATGGAGAGATCGTGAGATGTATATTTTCTCCTTCACAATAGTAGACATGGTATATGAGTAATCTTATCAAAGTATCGAATGGTCAAACGGAAACTTGAATTCGGTGGCTCAAGAACGGCAGACGTTGCTATGAATTCGCTAAATATTGCAAATGCTTTTGATTCCTTTTGTACAAATACTTATGTACACTTTTAGGCGTAAGGTTTACGTTTTTATTATCTGTCCATCGATATTCTTATTTAAAAACCATAAAAATTCATTTGTTTGTTTACTGTTCCTCTTTTTGTATTTTATTCTGTTGATAATTTGATTTCAAAGAACTGTTCAACCAGAAAAAACACGACCCCTTTAAACTAAACCACTGACAGTAAACTGATAGGTCAGCGGTTTGGGTTTGCGGAAGGATGGTTGCTTCCGATTATCACGTTGAAAACATCGAGATTACATACTATAAAAGGATTTACTATTCACTATTAGCAGCTGAAGGTTATGTTTCTATATGTGTGTGTTTAATATAGACAAATCAAGGCATACCTGTAATTATTTCTTTCTGGTAACGGATTTGTTCGTGTGTTTGTTTGTTTGTTTTGTGAGGGCTCTTTTGAGAGAGAGGTTGTGAAAGTTGGTCATTAGGGTTTTAAATGTCTTGAGACAAAAACAAAAAAGATCCACTAATTGATTGCTTCATTTTATTGATTGATATAGGTTGGTTGAGTATTTAACCCTTTCCGAGAAAATTGTTAGTCATTGAGCAATAGTGATTTACTAAAGGCATTTGCTCATCGACTTGGTATCGAAGCCGGGTGACGTCAGCTCTACCACTTAACCATCATGCCTCATTATCAAGTCTACGTCACTGGTGCAGACCCGGTCAACCAATTATCATTCTAAAGATATGAACATTTAAATTATTGACACACAAAAGATAATTATATAATACCATATCATCATGGCAACAGTTAGCGTAAATCGCTGTTTTCTATGCACCTGCTACATGAACTTATTGTTTACATAAATAACAACAACCAAAGACACAACATTGATGACAAATGTTGTTTACTTTGTGATCAAGCGAACGTTTTTGTAAGCTGCCAGTTTATATTTTAATCATCATTGGTATCATGATATTTTGATGCCAGGACTTTTGCCACTAAGGGAAGAAACAACAAATATAACAACAAAAGTGACTATATTATGTTTGATTTAGGAAGGGGGAAACGGCATAAACAACTCGAAAGGAGGTTCACATGGTCCATATTTGTGTTACCTTGTTGGTTTCGATCCACCCGGATCGTGTTAAAAGGTCAAGCCAAGATCTCCATAGTAATGAAGACACAGGGGTCATACTGAGATTCATATTCTCATACTTCACTGTTTTGACATGATTGTAACATGAAGCCTGCTCCACGCAGCTGTCTGTCTGACTTCCATTTTGCTCCATTCTCATGCATTCCAAGATGTACCAAATTCAGGCATCATCCGTGAAACAATTTCCAATATTATAAACCAGTATCATTCACTTTATAAAAAAAGGTAAAACAGATGGAGTTGGGTCTGTCGTTGCCTTACATGGCTCATTGATGAATATCTTATAATAATGTTACTATAATATCAACATATCGAAGTTAAAAAGGTTTTGCGAATCGTAAAAAGAATGATAATTCAATTTCATGACAACCCTCACCAGCATTTAACAGGAGTGTTTTATACGTGAATCCTTCCCCTCCCCCACATTTATGTCAAAATATGATTTTGTGTAAAGCCTACATCAACGGTGAAGAGATGTAAACAATCACGTCGGGTATAGAATAGGCCTAATGTCTTTTGGATTAAAAAAAACTAACGGAGAGGGTAAGACACCATCCCCAGTAAAGAATAAAACAGTGCTCCTGTCAAAGCATTTACATCATTTTAGAGCATCACTACCCTTTTTTGATAAACTGGTCCCTGGTGGAGTTACCTTTGTGTGGTACAGACGTTGGAGCCAGTGAGAGGATACACAATAGACAGGCACGTGATAAGAAAGATCAGGAAAGTGGGTTCCCAAAACGTCATGATGGTCCTTGGGAATTGTAGGCGACCGGAGGTGCAAGAAGTGTATAGCTTTACCTGAGTGATACTTCATTGTTATCCAAAATAAAAGAGAAAAACGTGGGATTTAACTCAATGTTACGATGAAAATATAGAACTTTTACTAAGAAGCCGGCTGCCCACCCACCGGCTGCCGAGATGGTTGCTACAGCAATCTCCGAGTTGAAGGGCCGAAATGGCTCATCGCTGCAAGCAATAAAGAAGTATATCGCAACCAATTTTCATCCCTAGCCAAAAGAATGTTAGTTGGTGCGCTTTCAAGCTCAGGTAACTTTAAGCCTAATGTCAACCGTATATCCAGACATCTTAAAAGTGTTAAAGACGGGATGATCTATTAGGCCATATACATGTAACAGTCACAACCTCTCTACAAGGAACATGATATGAAATTGGGTTCTACATGCAGTGGAGCTATATACAGTATGTTTTGGTACGCACTACCCACTCTATCAAGTTCCCATAGAATGTTGAATCACTTTTATGCCAACAGTTGCAATATCTAAAACATCTACTGTATTTCTATGTTTTGAATACATTCCCTTATTCATTCAGAGACATATTATATCCAACTTGCAATAATGATGGATCTTCTAAAAGAACAGAAGCTGATATACAGTGTATTAGAAAAGTGGAGATCGTTTCTGCTGGGCAAAAATACATCGAATACATAAACATTACATGGCATACGCTGAAGCTTACTAAAACAACATGTTACAAACACTGTTAATCATAATAGCCATGGGAGAGGAAAAACGTATGTGCTCAACTTACCTGCGAAATGTATCCTAATAAATCAAAAGTATTCCTTTATAGTTTCACTTGCGCAAACTTTGTTTCTTCTCACTAAACACCTTCATGTGGCACATAAATGCAGTTATGACAATCTAGATTTTATCCTTGAACTAGAAGTTTAACAACAATTCCAGGGTACAACAATTATGTAATGCAATAACATAGAAATATGTTGAAAGTCTTGTCGTTAGTGCGAGCACCCCTCTGTTTCTCTCTCTCTGGCACAGATCTGCAACAACGATGGCGATATGTTATTGACGGGCTGTCGGTTTTTCTTTTCGATCGGTAGGGGGCGGCATGTGTGTTTTCATGAACATCCTTTAATACATGTATGCAGGCAATACTAAATACTTGTTATAAAGTTGTCTCACCTCCCTGTTGTTAACAAGGTTTCATGTGTGATAATAGAGGTTCGATTTTTCCATTTTATTATCTCATTTACATCCCAAACTTCCGACGATACACGTTTTCTATATCCGAATGGATTATAATGATAACGTTCAGTATTAAGTACAGTATGCTTCAGCTGGAAAAAATGTCGAAATCTATGTTTTCCGTCTTTGTCAAATACTTAATATTTCAATTAGATTTGCTTGTATTGATAAGGAAATATTCATTATAATAATTCAATTGACAATGATAGTAATTTCTTCAACTTCTTATGGAATATTTTATATCAGAACTTATCCCCCTCGTTCATTGATACCCCTTACCACTGGAACGGATGTCGCTGGAACATCATGAATAGCCGGGCAGGAGTCTCAATATTCTGACTCCCCAAAAGTACAAAAAGGGACAAATTAGCCCCCAGTTATCATGATAATAGTCAATTTAGAATGAAAACAAAAATGAATGGGGAATTAATACCCCTTATATCCCGTCTAGGGATGCCCCTTCCACTTCTATTCCAAAGAAAATTAACAAGCTTTTTTTTATAAGAAGATTTCTAATTTTTTCGTGAATTAAAATTATGAATATTGATGGAGGATATTGTTGATGTTTTGTTCCGTAATGTGGATGTGCTACTTATCAACGTAAAATATTAACACATAAAAAACAAATATGCAGTTCAAGTTTTAGCGTTGATATCTCTTTTAATAGTATATTATCATTCTTGACTTTGGTACGATTGAGAAGCCGGTTAATCCTCCTTTACAATGATGCCCCATTTCTAACGATTATGTAAACATGGACTGTGCATGTACACCTGAATACAGTGGCGGATCCAGGGGTGGGGGGCGGTGTGATTTTTCAAATTTTCGAAGGCCGAAAAAAAAATAGTGCTCACTACGCCTCCGCCCCCACTTAGCGAATTATCGGCCGGCTGTTTCGCCGCTTAATATTTTCTCAAGAACTGGGCCCCCACCCCTGTAGCCGGCTGAATCCGTCCCTACCTGAATATGGGGCCAATATGGGGAAAGTATTATTGTGTTTAGGAGAAATAACGCCGTACATTTTTCAATATTTTGTAGGAGTTTATAAGAAACTAAGTCATGGGCACGCATGCCACCACACATACAAACAACATATCTCGATTCCTAAATCATTTTTCTGTATCATCAGTATTACTATATCACCAGGATAATAATTTTCATATCAACAGTGTGATCTTTTTGTATTTATTAATTTTATTATTTCAAAATCATTGTTTATGATAAAAAAACAGCACTTATATCAACAAACAAATGTTATTGAGCAGATACGGATGAAAATAAAAACGAGTAAAATGAAGATGGAACGAGGTATCGTTTTGAGAAAGAAAAAAAACGAAACAAGAGTGAAAGAATAAGAAGCTGTGTGATTTTACTTTCTATGACATTTAAAATAAAAAAAATCAGCCGTTTATTATTTTCCTAAAAATATAGATATGAACATATTTCTGCCCTTTACATTGTATGATACCCACATCCAAAATATTCAACACATTCAAAGAATTATATTCATCTGTAGTGGTTCTAGTATGGCACATTTCCATTAAAAAAAACACACATACGGGTACAATAGTAGTAGGTTATCTGCAATTCAAGTAACACAAAATAGTATTCTGAGTGCATTATAAACAATACACTGATTCTAACACCATGGGCGGAATATGCCGAGCACAGTCTTCTTCATCTTGTGACCAATGTCAAGTTCTTTAAGCCTGCATATACAATTAGAGTACATGTATATGGGTGTTTTTGGAAAAGCATTTATGTTTTAAAGATAAAGTTTAGTTCTGGTTATGCGATTGTATTGTGAAAGATACGTTGTGGAATCAATCAGAAAAGGTTGATCATCTAACAAATAAGTATTGAAGTCTACTGCAAGGTTCAGGGATCATCAACATGATAATAAATTTGGGTCAGTCTTGACAGGGATATGAGAGTTAAAACTAACATATCCCTGGTCTTGGTAAAGTTACAAGCACTGTACACAGAAATATGTATATGGGACTTCATGTGGCGTAAAAATCCGTCCCTGTTTTTCTGCTGTTACATACATGCCATATTTCAGGGAACATTTTTTAATTTGATGTTGTTCTGCACTTGCTCAATAGCAATAGTAATGCTCGCAAATTATTTTTCACCTCTTCCCTGAACTCAACATTCTCTTTAAATATTGATTTATCATTAGTTTAATACCAATAAACATTTATAGCAGAAAGTAAGTTATAATACATGTATTTTGATAATCTAATATGAGATCGGCTTCATAAAATCATGTTTCCTCTAAACTTTCAACTATACAAGGGTTTCTATTTTCACTCAAAAACTTGAGGTGGTATTCTCGAAAGCGGACTAACTTTAGTCCATGATTTAATCCAACGATTAAGTATGGAATGACAAGTGTCTATATGAATTTGTTTTTAAATAATTTAATCTGTCACTAAATTAAAATAAAATGTAATAACATACTTAATAAACAACAATATAACTATGATATAATTATGATATTATGGTTATCAAGGGACATATCAAACCATTGAAAAATATATTCATATGGACACTCGGCATTCTATACTTAGTCGGTGGATTAAACCATGGACTAAAGTTAGTCCGCTTTCGAGAATACCACCCAATGGGTTTTGTGGGCCATGGTGGGGAAATATATACACAGCTTGGATCTTTTGACCCGTCAAACATGTTTTGTTATTGCATCCTCAATGCTAAATTTATGTCCCATTACTGGTACTATGAAAGAAAATATATGACCATATACATCTATAATAAATTCGAAGATATGACAGAAAGATACAATACTTTTTATACAGTACTTCTTAGTCGCATAGGTTGGTACTGATAAATTAGAAGTGATTTATTCAAGTTCCGCGTTTCAATATGCTCGGCATATTGTTCCCTTTTCTTCCAACAGGGTCGACTTGCTCCAGTCAAGATCAATACTACCTTGAACCTGCTAGAGGTCTATGGTCTTCCAGCCCATGATTCAGTGATCTTCATCAATGTTTTCCAGATTGACGTTGCAGTAGTTGTTCGAAAAATGAGTGGGAGACATCTCCGTATAAGTTTCGACTGGGGCTTTCTCGTTATGAAGGCTGACAGATCTATCGAGTACAGAGTTGGGTCTACTCCCTGACATGTCTGTGTACGTCGATGTGTTGTCTCCAACCAAAGCAACATCTTGATTAGAGTAAATGGGTTCCATATCAGGGTTTCCTTCAAGAATTTTCTCTGAGCCGGTCTCACTTGTATCGCTCTCAAAACTTGACCCAAGATGCCCATATGCCGTGTTGGTGCTTTGTCGTAGTTTCTCTAGAAGATCTTTGCCTTTCTTTTGTGTTTTCGGCATCGCTCTGTCGAGATCGTCATACGCATCGGCATCTACCAGTTCGGCTGCATTTGAACCAGACGATGGAACTGCAAGAAGTGGGGCATAGCCATCGATGCCAGACTGATCGGTTTCCGATACGCTCCGTTGATAGGAATCGTAGTTTTCTGGTGAATCCACTGAGCTGGACTGTACAAGGACGCCATACTTTCCGTCTGAAGTGTCGCAGCCCTCTTTGGAAGATATCTTACGATCGGATGTACCCGGTGTAGAATCTCGGTCCAGATGGTCGTATGTAACCTGTACATCACCTATTGCTTCATACTCCTCTTGTATGGCGCCCTCTCGAGAAACTGAACTTGGTGGCCTATCATCAACTTCTGCATAACACTCAAATTTAGTGTAGCAATAGTCATACTCCTGTACGCCCCCATCTCGACTGACTGATTTTGATGGCATCTCATCAACTTCGTTGTAACAGTTGTCAGGTACCGTCGCCGTCAAAATGGGAATAATCATCTTCTCGTTTTTCTCTAAACAGACGGATCCATCCATGTAAGTGTGTGTCAGCGGATTTGTCTTTCCTCGTGCTTTGTCTTTTCCCATATCATCAGGGGGTCTTTCGACGATGCAAGTGTTTTCATAACTTTGCTGAGGGTCTTTGGGTGGTGGAGGAACTTTCGTCTTCTTGTCCACGATTGCATACTCGTCGTCCGGTGCGGAAGGTGGAGAGAAATGCAGAATGTGGGAACCTTTTAGAAAGAAGGATAAAGTGGTTAAAGGATTAAATAAAAACTGATCATGCATTTTCACTCAAATATCAAAGTCCCTTTTATACCCAAGTTAAATCATTAAAGGTAATACAAAGTTTTGGTATGGGGTCATGAATTTGGTGCCTATGGACGTATTGGAAGCATATACGATCCTACAATATTCAGTGATCGTTGTCGCGGTCGAAATCGACACTAAAGTTATGAAATTGTAAATAATAAACACTTTATGTTGAATAGCTCCCTCTCAAGGTCAAGATATTAATTAAGCTATAAAACAATGTTTATTGACTAAAATCGACCGAGGAGCCCTAGGAGCTATTTCATATTTATCAAAATTTATCGGGAGCACCGATAAATCTTTATATTCAATTTTTCTCGAAAGCAGAAGTGTTTAAGGGGCTAAAATTTCTTGTGTTTTTTGTACATCCACATGGGCATCCAAATATATCAAAATTGTAAAGAATCACTATCCACCCATTTTTCGAAATTTTCCAAAACTTTGTAATACCCTTAATGGAGCTCTCTCTCTCTCTCTCTCTCTTTTATATAAGATGCAGAAATTAGATACGCCTTTTTGTTCTACATTTAGTAAATCAAGAGTCAAGACCATAAATTTTGTTTTAAGATACATTTCCTTAAACAACCTAACTGACATGTGTGATATACAGAGGTTAATATTTTACCCAAACAGATCGGATGTCAATCAGTACGTGTACTGAACATGCTGAAGGCCACCTTCCTAAACCCCACCCCCGAGTTAAGATAGTCGAAGGAGTGACCAATAGCAAGTGTTCAATGGGAGTCCCTTGTTTTCTCGTACACCATTCTCTTTTCCTTTTTATTACTTACTTGTTTCCGACAGGGGCTGCAAGTCACGAAGTGGTTCCAGGTGCAAACTTTAGGAAAATTAATACAAATTATTAGTAATTTTTCGTCAAAGTCATAATCTTTAAAAAGTTTCTATAACGTGATACGTAGTTGTTCTTTCACATCCGATACTGTGATTCGCGAACTTATCCAGAATAGTGCAACTATGTAACATTATTTTGATTCATGTACTATTCAATTGATACCTGAGATAATCTCCGACCAATTTAGTCTGGCGACTAAGGTCAGTCAGGATCATTGTCTACGTTTGAAGCCATGTTGGAAAACCAGTCGCACGACTGATCTTAGTCGGTCGTGCGATAAGTGACGACTGGCAGTTGGTAATGGTTGCGAAAGATCAGGCAGAGGAAAGAGAGAGTGAAAGGAATCATTAGATGTAAAGGTCATAACGTCATAACTAAAAATACATAACAACACTCACTCATGACTTTTCCTCTGTATTCTGCGAGCTCTTCGCCGTCGGTACACCACGCAGCCAAGTACGATTGACACTACGATCACGGCGATGAAGAAAAGGAGAATGATGATCATAATGATTGCCTGACGTCGTGCGCTTGATGGCGCCACCATGGCTTCATCTTTACCGTTGCTAGGCGTGGTCGTTGTAGTGGGAGGGTTGATAGTGGTCGAGAGTTTTGTCGTTCTGGGTAAGACAACCAGGACAGTTCGATTTGGAGATGAAGAATTATTTGGCAGACTGCTCCCTGATGACAATGACTTATTTAGAGCTGGATTCTCAGTTGTCGTATACAAAGTGTCTTCTGGACCTGAAGTATAGAGCAATTTGCATTGACTGATTGGGTTTCAGGGACTGTAAAGGATTTGTAAACCAATTACTGACCAGAGCAGAAATCAAATGAGAGACGCAAAAATTAATTATAAGACAAGTCAGAAACTACACAGACCTATAATAAGAGATCACATACAATATTCATTTGTTACTAATTGTTCACATTAGCTGCTTCCGAGCAAGCGAGACCNCCCCCTTCCCCCGTTTCACTGGTGCACTGGGCATGTTGTATAATGTATAATATATCCATCGGCGTTTCAAACTTTGAAATATGGTTGAATGAGTTGTCAAAAAATGTAACCTATGAAACCCAAAGTTGGATTACATTCCATGTTTAATGACATTTATTGGGTTCCTAGTAGGCAGCGATATCAGGTATTTACAACTGAAGAGAAAACAGTCAGTTTTGATGCCAGTAATTCAAAATAATGAACGTTATATTGTGTATCGCTCATTACGTTTCTAAGCGCTTTGCACTTGGGTTATTAAAACCCGGTCACCATGGTCATTGGATTGAATTGCTTTTCCGCACACGATAGTGTACATTTTCTGTTCCCTGAAGAGTATTCCAGCCGGGGCAATATTACTAGCGCTCACAAACATGTACCAATCCAACTACTTTAACGTTCACATCCTATCACAGACCCATTTAACACCTGGGCAGAGAGAAACAATGATTATCAAATGTCTTCACTAAGGCCGACGTGCCGTGCCGGGGATCGAACCCGAACTTTGTATCTCCAGCCAAATGTTTGACCCTCTACATAACACACAAATCTGATGACCTCTATCATACATGTCAAAACAATAGCTTAGAATAGTTTAATATATTTGATAAAAAATGCAGTAAATGTGATCCTTTTGAAACCAAAAAAAAAAAAAACATAATTATACCTGATATTCGAAGGCATTCACTCTGTGCTGAGTGCCATAAGTAACCCTCACAGCATACTCTTGTGGTGTGGTACCTCGTCACCTGTCGATATGTCACCCTGTATGCTGTGATCGTTCTGTTAAAAAAAAAAGAATATGTGAATGGATTAATGTTTCACTGATGATTAATAATCATATTTTGATTTTATTTATCCAAAGTATCCTAACCAGTATTTACCCCTGAGATCCAAAGGTCCTGCAATAGTAATGACCGTATTATTGCCATGTATATTCACTTTAAAACACCTGGGTCGGGAGGGGTACCTGTGGGTATATGAATTAGCTTTTAAGCGCCTATCAATGATTGAACTCGGCATTTCCTGTATGAGAGTCAGGTGTTTTCAAAAAAACTTCACAGGACC